>ML808896.1:146625-158430 GCA_009831015.1 Picea engelmannii
TTAGTTATGAAATGAAATGGAATGAAATGATAGTGAAATGTTAATGTAGGGTACTGGGATGTAATGGGAGGTCAATATGAGGTAAGGTCGTTATTAAGGCAATGTTGTGCAATATCTTATGTTAATACTAATATTCAAGGGGAGGTACATGATCAGGTGGTCATCATTTATGGCATTGATATTGCAGATTATTATATGTGTTATGTGTTATGTAATGATCGATTGATCAAATAGCGCGCCTGGAAATAAAAAGGAATGGTGCCTCGAGTTGGTCACTGTTAGATAGTTTACGTATATTGGACACCTTGCGCGCTTGTAATTCCATTTGGATTGAAGAAATGTTTAAATGTGTAGATTTTGGGTGCGCGCCATGCACGGTGTTGGATTGATTTCTAATTCTCGCTCGCAATTGAAGGGTTATGTTACTATATTTTTATGTTTATTGCCTTGGGTTGGTCTGATGATATTCCTTAGCTTAGTGGGATTGTTTGCCTGTGTTGGGAGGGTTGTAGACACCTCCATGTTCCTCAGAACAGTCGCCAGCCCTGAGACCTTAAATGGTTAAAATCGATGGGAACCTGGGCTTGAGCGTTGCTTATGTGTCTTGGAGGTCCTAACCATTGCAGGGTAGGATGGACGGGTAGTCAGTTCTACTTATCGTCGTGTGATCGTCGTTTATGCATTTAGTTACTTGTCGCGCATCCTTGTCGTCTTTTTATGTTCATTATGGTTGTGTCTTATTCATCGTCGGGTGGCGACGCAGAGTCGAATGCGTTGTTTGTTTCCTTGTACACGCGCGCACACACTTTTTAAACACACACCAAAAAAAATAAAAATTGTACTAGTTACTAGAGTTGGGTCGTCGTAATGAGGAGGTCGTTACATTGAATCCTATGAAATCTATCTTTAGTGTCACTCAAAGTAAGTTTATTCATCATATTTTTTTTTATTCAAGAATCAATATTGAACCAGGAAGGGTTATCACAATTCAGAATCTTCAATCCCCTTCTTCTAAAAAATAAATTCAATCTTTTATGGGTAAAATAAATTTTGCTAGAAGATTCATTCTTGATTTTGCTAGAATGGTCAAACCAATACATACTATGCTAAAGAAAGATCGATAATTTTCATGGGATGATGACACTAAAAAGGTTTTCAAAGAAATCAAGAGAGAAATCAATTCTTCTCTTGTTTTGGAAAAAGCAAAATTTGAAAAAGATTTCATTATTTACTCTAATGCCACTGAAGAAGCAATCTCTGCTATCCTTCTTTAGAAAGATGATCAAAATAATGACCAGTGAATATCTTACATGATCCAAATCTTATCTAACGATGAATTTAAGTACACATTGATTGAAAATTATACTTATGCTCTTGTAAAAGCTATTGAAAAGTTTCACCATTTTATCTTAGGCAAGCACACTCAGGTAAAAGTCCCTTTGCCTGCTATTAAATTTTTTCTTTCACAAATAAATCTCTCAGGAAAGCTTTCAAATTGTCTTGCTAAGATACAATAACATGACTTCACGATCACAACCTATAACACTATTAAGGGATGGGGTCTAGCCTTACACCTAGCTTAGCATCCTGAACCAAGTACTTCTTCTAAAGATGATGAGGATGCCTTGTTTGCACTTTTTCTTGTTGAACATGATAATCTTGATTTAGCAGAACATCCTTGGTATCATGATATAATTTACTATTTGCAATTTCAAAAATTTCCTAATAATCTTGAGCATCATGAACACAGGAGGACTTGAATGGAAGCTTCCAAATATTTAATCTTGAGTACATCTCTTTTCCACACAACTGTTGATGGATTATTGCTACTTTGTGTAGACAGAACAACTACCCAAAATATCTTAAGGGAAATTCATTGGGTCAGTAGATTCAAGTATTCACATTGGTGGTCATTTTGCTGCAAAATCCACCACCCACAAAATCTTGAGAACTGGATATTACTGGCCTTCAATCTTTAAAGATTCTTATAAATTTGCATAGGTTTGTGATGAATGCCAAAAGTTTGTTGGCAAAGAAAATTTATATGCCATGCCCTTGTTATAATATCCCCCGGTAGAGCCCCAGTTGTAATTATGAATTGTAAACAAGTTTGTTAGGCTAGTGAGTCGAGTTATAATAAGCTAGGAGGCTTATGCGATGATTAGGCCAGAGAGCCTAGGATGCTAAGGCCAGGAGCTTGTTTTGTATATGTAATTATGCAGATCATTAATAAAAATTATACATCGCTGCGTGTAGACCCTCCACGAAGAAAGAGTTACGAGGGACTAAGTTCCACTAGGTGGGGAAGGGGCTAAGTGTCTAGGAATAGGGGCTCAGCTAGAGGGCTTACCTCTAAAGGAATAATATTATATTATTATTTCCTAAAGGCTAAGGTTTGACATAATTTGTGTTTTCCTAAGTTCCCAGGGGAAAGGGGGACGAGTGTTAAGTGGAGCTCATGCAGCTTCATGGAGACANATGTCATCTCGTTGTCGGCTCATCTCATTCACGAGTCTCACAATTATGACGATGATCACGATCCTTCACCATTTGGTCTGCACTCTCACGAGGTTAGTCACCTTGGAATTCTGCCATACTCCCCATTGATGCACGTGCATTATAACCTGCAAATATTGGAGTTGTCCTGCGTATTTCCTGTGAAGCCCAACGCACATGTATTGTGCCTGAACCCATGTTGTGCCTTAGCGGTTGGCTTCTATTGCCAATGTAGTTCCTTGGTTGAGCTTGGCTTGCTGCCATATCCTATGTCCTTACCCATTTTTTGTTGTTGACATCACCCGTGTTCGTTCAACTTAAGAGATGAATTGAAGAAGCAGGTTGTCAGGCTTGTGAGAAACTCTCCCCAGGCGAGAGAGTTTGTTGGGAAGTGAGTTCTCCTGGAGGGAGTCCCATAGCAGCTACAATACTCTGAGACTTTTGGTCCATCCTATTGTTGAAGCCCAAGGGAAGGGAGGTGTAGTAGTCGATGGAATTGTAATAGTGAAGGTGTACCCTCATGGAGTGGAACAAGCGTGTGGGGAATGAGGGTATGCGGGTTGTGAGCGTAAGTGGCTCCTGGGATAAAATATCCTTCCTGTTGTTCTGTGTGACTTCCTTGTTGTTATTTCCAAGCCTAGTAATCCCCTTGCCTGGTGGCTTTTAGTCCCAGCTCGGGGGTGACCCACTGCTAAGCGTGATTTTCAACGTGGTCTATGGCTAGGAGGTTCGTGGAAGGTCTGCACGCAGTTGGTGTACTTCAATTGAAATATAAGTACCCATTCCTATGTTCATTTACATGTTGTGTATTTGTACATGCTAGGTTGATGAGTATTGCTTGTATATGTTGTTATATTATGGGTTTTTTCTGTGAGTATTGCATGTATGATTTTACTGTTATTTCCACATTAGTCTGTGTATTAGTAGAATATGTTGTATTTTTATGTTTATATTTATAGGCAGATGATAATTGTTATTTCTAAGAGATAGCATGGCCCGGCTTGGGTGGCTGGGGTTGTAAAAAAAAATGGTATCATAGCAGAGAATTAAAGGATTTAGTCGTTAGGTAGTGCTACCCGGTAGGGGTTGGTGGTTGGGGACATTACAAAATGCTATCAAAGCCAAGGTTTCAACACTGAGCCTAGATGGGCCGTGTAAGTGGAAGTTGAAGAAATTTTTTTGGAAAGGAATTGTTGTCGAAATGGACAAAATTCAAGTTCAGAGCCCATGGTTTCAACATTGAACCTGGATGGGCCAAGAAAGAGAAATTTGGAGTAAAAATTCCAGAGATTTTTGATGTAGAGAGTGCCAGAAGGGAGATAAGAAAACACTTAGACTATGTTCAGAAGCTCAGGAGTATAGCAGTTTGATAATCCACGACAGACGTGGTATTAGGCCGTAGAGTTAAATTGGGTCATTGGATCTGTTCAGAGGGAGACAAACCACCCGAACCGTCAGATCGGGAGAAGATGCACAGAGGTTTGGCACCCAAGTCCTTCGGAGTTCACCCCTTTGGTCATTTTAAAGCTACAAGCAGAGAAAACTGTTGAAGTCCCGAAATTCGGAACCAATCTGAATCATCTATTCCAAGGGATACGTGTCCAAATATTAAGAAGGTTCAAAGTTTTGGCACACCGGAAGAATGGTTTATGGTTGCGCAAAAGGCATGAAATACCCGAAGTACCGAAGCATCGGGTATGATGTGGAAAGATGACATCACCTAAAGTGATGTGGACCTACCTATTTCTGCCATGTGTCGCCACCTTAATTGATGACAAATGTACTATGTGGACCCAAAAGGTTAAGAAGTTCAGAAGTTCGATGTTCAAAAGACTTGAGGTGTGCAAGTGTAAAATATTTCGAAGTCTCGTAGCCTCGAAGTATAGAAGTGACGTGACTCGCTAACATCACTTGAGATGACGTGGACACACGTGATGCATGCCACGTGTTAGTGAGTTATGTACCCTTTGGAAGATTGAAATGCTAGTTAGATCATGACACGTGTCACCCGTCATATTGGGCCACGTGTATGCTTCTAGTATTCCACCACATGGAACTTCCCTCGAGTATGTTTGGTGGGGCCCCTGATGGATTGCACAAAGAAACTGAATTTGGTCAAGAATTGTTAAATTTTGAAGACTCTCGAAGCTCCGGAGAGCGGAGTAAATCCTCACCGTTGATCGAGGAGGGGCACGGGACAAGAGATCTACTATTCCAGAGACTTGGCACTACAGAGGATTTAAGGTATAAGCAGACGAGGTCAAGGACTCCTGAAGGCCCGAAGGCTAGAGTATATCTTGACCATTGATCACATGGGATGTGTGGCGCCAGATCCCAAGGTCCAAAGACTTGGTACTCTGGGGAAATTGTGTTGCAGTTGCGTTGAGTCGAGAACTCTCGGAGGCCGGAGTTAATCTCGATCGTTGATCGAGAGAAGGTACGTGGTAACAAATAACACAGTCCGAAGACTGGGCACTCTGGAAGGTTGGAGAGCATGGACAACCCAGAACTTCCGAAGCCCGGAGTTCCACAATAAATCCTAGCCATTGGTTGTTAAGAAGTTGTGGACCGTAGATCCACCGTCCTTTGTAAATTTGCCAGTTCAAGATTCTGTGATGTTTGTGATGTGTGGAAAGAAAAACCTCTGAGGCTCTGGAGCTCCGAAGTTTTAAGGCTCTGGATAAGCACCCAACTATTATCACCTGGTCACAACCATGGTCCCATGCGAAATAAGGGCTGAAGGAAAAAGGGAGCTAGTGCCCAAAAACAATGTTAAAGAAGGGAAAAGGGGATAGGAAGGATGCAGGTGGGTTTTCGTCTGGTTCGAACCCGCATCAAAATAATATTGAAGACCTGGGAACTTTATGATAGGGTCCAACAAATATATAAGAGCCATTAACTCAGAGAAAAGAGATCGTTGCACAAGAAGTGCATCAGAGAAGAAGCACTAGTTTTAAAGGATCGTAGCTTTCTTCTCAAGGCTCAAAATTGAGCAAGGAAGACGTCATTGGAAAGGTCTCAGAAAGAGGATTCTAGATGTAATGGTTACATTAAAACAAAAAAATTTCTAGAGATGTCTTCAGATAGAAGAAAGAAGGAAGAAGGATAGGGAAAATTCTTTATTCTACATCTGAGATTTTTCAAAAGTCATTGGATCAGATGTTGGGTTCAATAAGCAGCATAGAAACCCCAAATGGAATTATTGTTTGGGGAAGACAGTCCAGGTGACAATCTTTTCACATGAAATGTGAATGCTAGGTGGAGAAAGCCATCTGCAATACATGATAATGCATGAACCATAAGTTCGTATGGAGATGCAAAGAATGGGAATAAGGAAGGAAGGTTTTATGGAATATGAAAGAGTTTGGAGATAAGATGTGACATCTCCAAGGATCATCCCTACAGATTGGAGACAACACCTCCATTATTACTATCAGAATGCGCAATGGAAGCATGTCATGAAGGTCATCAAATATGGCATGAGAGAAATTGAATATGCATGTCAGAAGGCTAAATCAAATTGCTTCAAGAAAGAAGTTGGTGTTAACTATCCAAGGTTACTCAGAGAACATGACTGGAAATATAATTGGGTCAGGAGTTGGATCAGAGTAATCCAAATAATAACGAATTGTTGAAAACTAATATCAACATAATAAGTGGTGGAAAGTATGCAAAGTAGGCAAGGAAAAACTCTTGGATGGAGTCAAGTCCATGAACATCCTAAGATAATTGAAGAAGAAATCATGAGATAGATATCCAACTAATAAGAATGCATGTCAACACTCCAGGGAGGAAAGCTAGAATAGTAGAGGATTGTTGATGCACTTCGAAGGTGTGAAGTTATTTCCACAAGAGCATGGAGATATCAAGTCAAGGATAATTTAAAAGTGAAATGACTTCTAAAGAGAAATCAATAAGGAACCAGGAAGAAGAAAAGGGGTTTTATGCATGGTTTTGAATGCATAGGAGATGGTGCCTAACAAGAATCCATCTTAAGTGACATAGAGCCATGAGTGACCACCCAAGAGGTTGGAGGTATCACTTGAATCTATGATGGTAAGGTAAAAGAAGGAATTTCATTTAATTCTATGCAACTAGAAAAGGGGGCATATGTGCATCCTTACAGTATGCTAGAGATTGGCTAGGCAAGTCAAGTTTGAGGCTAGTTGGCAAAGGGAAGAGAAGAGTGCAAGAAAACATCAAGTACTAAAGTATTTCGTCGGGAAAGGGATGAGGAATTTCAGTCCTGAAGAGTAACTGGATGTTGAAGAATCCAGAGTCTATAAAAAATCTTGGTTTGGAATTTAATTCATCCAAGTACGAGTTGGGATAGTTAGATCCAGGAAATTAATGAAAGTTGAAGGTTAATATCATCTTAGTTTGGGACTATAAATGCAAAAGAAGCCAAGAGTGGTTTGGCTAGAAAGTTCTCAGGTAAGAACTAATCATGTACAATGATTACAGTGAGAGCACAAGAAGATTTCAAAATCTAGGATGAAGCGAAAACTCTGAGAACAACAAGAAATATGATACAGGGAGAAAGAAGTTGTTGAAATTGTGGTAGGAATAGTTGAATTAGGGTTGGTTGAACAACCATAAGCATAAAAAGAATTCTTTCATGTTGCAAGTGTTGTTGATGATGTTGCTACATATGGAAGGAAGCAACAAAAAGTTGAAGGTTGGTTATAGGTTTGATAAAAGAAGCATGAAAGCTTATATTGCCATCAGCCATACGGGTAACATCAAATTTATTAATGTAAGTCATGCATGTATGAGTTTTTATTACTCTTATTGCATAATTGCTTAAGAGAATTTAAGTAAGAATTTCCTTAGCCAGAGTTATTTTATAAAATAACATTATTATATTATTTGAATGCATATCACTAGATGTGGTAAAGGCTGGAGCCTGTATTAATTCAAAGCTTTTTAGCTTCTGAATGCACACACTGACATAGTAGAATGTCATGTTAATTTGGTTGTGGGGTAATAACCAAAGAAATAAAAGATAAGAACTTGTTATAGGAATGAATGTCAGTAAGCTAGTCATGTGTGAGACCAGGACATAGTTGGATATGGCAAGGTATGGATATGGAAAGGTTATGAGCCACACAGGTACTAAAAGCTTCCTAAATTTAAATAAAACTTGGACTGCAACCTTTTTTCTAACACTAATGAACACCACATAATTATATTCTTAGTGTAGTGTTCAGGTCAAAAAGGAAGGCATCCAATTAATTGGGAAGACAATAGGAAGTGTGTGGAGAATGTGTCAACACATTGGCCAGAATTCCAACTTATGGATGGTGAGATACATGACTGAGATAAAGAGAATTATGTAATTCAATGCAAGGTGCACTAAATAAGTATGCATTGAGAATTGCACTCATGCATAACAAGTGATAGAATTGTATACTAAATGTAATGGTTGAATGTGTTTTGTAAGTACATGCATATATATTATTGCATGGAAATAATTGTTACTAACAACTGAAATGTTGTTAACTCATGAAGTTGAGGACATTTCAGAGAGGTGTTAGAGATTGCAACAGGAAAGTTGCAAGTCAAGTAGTCACATGAGCATTGACTACAAGAAATTTTCTTGTTCAAAAAAATAAGTAATGAACTTACATATATTACTGTGAACATGCATATGCATAGAATGACGATTCATTCTATTTTATTAAATTGTTGGGTAATTGTGATTGAATTGCTAGATGCAGGAAATTCTAAGATCACTGCATAAGATTTTGTACATATTGCAATTGAATTATGATGTACATCAAATACTGACAATTTGTTGATTGTATTCAAGATGAAGGATTGTGGGAAAAATGGTATGAAGTTGGTGCCTGTGGAAAACCACAAGGAAGGCTGCATTCATAATATGGCAACAACCAAGAAGAATTATGAAATAGAATTTCATGTTTTGGGGGAAAAGTTGAATTCCCTTTTGAACTAAGTTTGAGTTCCTAAATGAATTCTTTTATGTTCTCTCATGATAACTTCATGTGGGTGATGCAGATGAGATGATGTTGATTAAAGTTAGAATGTTGACTACAAAGAGTAGCTCGGGGAAGATGTTGATTGGAAATCTCTGAGGGCAGTTGGAACTCTTGGATCCATGGTGCTTTGAGATTTCCAGTCCAGCCTGTTGCTGAAGCCCAAGGAAAGGGAGGTGTAGCAGCCGATGGACTGTGTGACAGTGAAGGTGTACACTCCTGGGGTGGGACATGCATGTGGGGAAGAGAGACCGTTGGTTGGAGTGTTGTTGGGGTTTGGTACCTTGGCCTAGACCATGTTGATATGGAGGTATTCTCAATCAAAAGATAAGTATCAATTCTCTATTCATTGTATGTTGTGTATCTCGTATACATGTTATAATGTTATTAGAATTGTCTGTATATATATTGCATGTATGTTCTAATGTTGCTTCTGAATGAATAGGTGTACGAGAAGAGTGTTTACGTATTTGGATTCATAGCCCTGCTGAGAGTTTATCAATAGTGAGATCTAAGGCTGGGTGGAACATCATGGATCTATAGCCAGTCGGTGCTTTCAATGAGGTTTAATTGAAGCATGTAACAAGGAAAAATGAGCTGAATTCTTTCCTAAAGCAACTCTATGGAATAGAGCAATTGAGTTTCAACTGCAGTGTGAACACCAGAATTGGTGCTTGAAATTAGAGCACCAGGTGGATAATAGGATTCCAATAGCTAAAGCTTGGAGCTTTTTGAAGAATTTTTGAATTATATATGTATAAAAAAGTTGCACTAAGGAAAGTGCAAAAATAAGGGGATGGGATTGTAATATCCCCCGACAAAGCCCCAGTTGTAATTATGCATTGTAAACATGTTTTTTAGGCTGGTGAGTTGAGTTATAATAAGCTAGGAGGCTTATGCAATGATTAGGCCAGAGAGCCTAGGATGTTAAGGCCATGAGCCTGTTTTGTATATGTAATTATGCAGATCATTAATAAAAATTATACATCGTTGCATGTAGACCCTCCATGAAGAAAGAGTTATGGGGGACTAAGCTCCACTAGGTGGGGAAGGGGCTAAGTGTCCAGGAATAGGGGCTAAGCTAGAGGGCTTACCTCTAAAGGAATAATATTATATTATTATTTCCTAAAGGCTAAGTTTTGATATAATCTATGTTTTCCTAAGTTCCTAGGGGAATGGAGGACGAGTGTTAAGTGGAGCTCATGCCACTTCAGGGAGACATGTTTCAACCTATGCACATACAGTTTTGTGTGGGAAAGTCAGCGCGTTCTCGGCTCGTCTCATTCACGAGTCTCATGATTCTGATGATGACCACGATCCTTCACCATTCAGTTTGCACTCTCACGAGGTTAGTCACCCTAGAAGTCCATCATACTCCCCACTGATGCACGCACCATTGTAACCTACAGATACTGGAGTTGTCCTACTTATTTCTTGTGAATCCCAACGCACTTATATTGGGCCTGAGCCCGTGTTGTGCCTTATCGATTGGCTGTTGTTGCCAATGCAGTTCCTTGGTTGAGCTTGGCTTTATTCCATATCCTATGTCCTTACCCATTTTTTGTTGTTGACATCACTCGTGTTCATTCGAATTAAGAGATGAATTGAAGAAGCAAGTTGTTAGGCCTATGAGCAACTCTCCCCAGGCGAGAGAGTTTGTTGGGAATTGATTTCTCCTGGAGGGAGTTTCGTAGCATCTATAGTACTCTGAGACTTCTAGTCCAGCCTATTGCTAAAGCCAAAGGGAAGGGAGGTGTAGTAGTCAATGGACTTGTAATAGCGAAGGTGTACCCTCCTGGGGTGGAACAGGTGTGTGGGGAATGAGGGTTTGTAGGTTGTGGACGTAAGTGGCTCCTGGGATAAAATATCCTTCCTGTTGGTCTGTGCGACTTCCCTGTTGTCCTTGCCAAGCCTAAGAATCCCCTTTCTCGATGGAGCTTAGTCCCATCTCGGGGGTGACCCACTCTTGAGCATGATGAGCAGTGTGGTCTATGGTTGGGAGGTTCATGGAAGGTTTGCACACAGTTGGTGTACTTCAATTGAAAGATAAGTACCCATTTCTATGTTCATTTACATGTTGTGTATTTGTACATGCTAGGTTGGTGAGTATTGCCTGTATATGTTGTTATATTATGGGTTTTTCCTGTGAGTATTGCATGTATGCTTTTACTGTTATTTCTGCATTAGTCTGTGTATTAGCAGAATATGTTGTATGTTTATGTTTATATTTATAGGTAGATAATAATTGTTATTTATAATAGATAGCATGGTCTAGCCTGGGTGGCCCGGGGTGTAAAAAAAATGGTATCAGAGCAAAGAATTAAAGGATTCAGCCTTTAAGTATTGCTACTCGGAAGGGTTGGTGGCCGAGGACGTTACACTTGCAACCAATTCTTCTTGATTTCCATTTTTTAGAGTGGGGATTAGATTTCATTGGTCCTATTAATCCTTCATCTTCTGCTAATCATATTTTTATCTTGATAACAACAGACTACTTCACTAAGTGGACTGAAGATGTACCACTCAAACATGCACAAGATGAATAAGTAATTTCCTTTTTGGAATCTAATATATTTTCTCATTTTGGTCTTTTGATAGAAATCATCTATTATAATGGGAAACATTTGTATATGGAAAGTTTACCCAATTTCTAAATAAATTTGGGGTGAATCATTTTACTTTATCTACATACTATCCACAAGGGAATGGGCAAGTTGAATCTACAAATAAAAATATGGTCCAAATTTAAAAGAATACCATAAACAATAAACCTCATCAGTGACATACATTAGTCATTTATGCATTATGGGTAGACCGAACCACTACTAAAACTAGTATTGACCATACTCCTTTCCAATTGTTATATGGTCAAGAAGCAATAATTCATGTGGAACTTGAGTTAATCTCCCTTAAATTAGCATTGCAGGTTGAAGAGTTGAACTCTACAGACATCCCTCAGAGGATTCATGCTTTGTTGGCTCTAAATGAACAAAGGAGCTTTTCTCTTAAAAATCTTAAGAAGAGACAACCATTTTTCAAGAAATATTTTGACAAAAGAGCAAAATCAACCACTTTTGTAGTTGATGAAAAAGTTTTACTTTGGGATTCTGCTCATGTTGACAAAGGTAGGCATAAAAAGTTTCAGAAGTTATGGTTGGGTTTTTATATAATCACTTTTGTGGTTGGTGATAACTCTTATTTGTTAAAAGACACAAATGGGAAATTATATATATATATATATATTTTTTTTTTTTAACTAAAACGGTTATGTTGTATTGATCGGTTTTCAGGCAGACCTGAATCAGGAAAT
>ML808896.1:166541-178199 GCA_009831015.1 Picea engelmannii
AGCAATAGATGGATACACAACACCTGCCACTACTCCAATAGATAGAGATGGAAAGAAACTCATTGAAAATAATTTGAGGGCCACAAATGTGATTTTGAATGGCCTAGAGCACTTAGTTTATGTGAAGGTTATGCACTATGACTCTGCAAAGGATATTTGGGATAAACTTCAAAATATCTATGAAGGAGATGCTAAAGTAAATGGGGGCAAGATTCAAACCTATAGAGGCAAGTTTGAACAATTTAAGATGAAGGAAAACAAAAATATTTCATCTTACTTTCTGCGAGTTGATGAAATAGTGAACACCATTAAAGGCTTGGGAGAAGAAGTTAAAGAACTAGTCATTGTCTAGAAGATAATAAGGTCTCTTCCAATGAGATTTGATCCTAATATTTCGGCCCTAGAAGAAAGAGAAGACATTGGTACAATAATCATGGATGAGCTACATGGAATATTTATAGCCTATGGGATGAGAAAAAAATAGGAGAATCCATCTAGGAAGGAAGAAACATTCAAGGAATCCAAGAAGAACAAGAAGAATAAGCAAAAGCTAAAGTCATATTGTAGTTGCAGCGATGATTCTGATGAAGATGAAGATATGGCCAACTTCGTAAGGAATTTAAAGAAAGGAACTAACAAGTACAAAGGTGAGCTTCCTTTTAAATGTTTTAATTGTGGTAAAATTGGTCATTTTGCTAATAAATTTCCATATGCTAAGAACAAGGAGAATGATGAAGAAGAAGTTCCTAATAAAGAAAAAAAATATCAAAAGGGAGACAAGAGAAGAAACAAGAAGAAATACTTCAAGAAAAGTCTCTACTCAAAAGAAGACAGTTCACCATCCAATGAGGATGATGATAGCGACAGTGACTAAGAAAATGTACTCTTTGTGGATTATGAAAATGATGAAGAGGATTATGAAGAAGAAGGTGAAGTTTATCTCAGAGCACCAAAATATTGGATGAAATCATCAACGCTCAAAGGTCGTATCATGACAGGTATGGATTGGGATACAACCAAACACATATAGAGAAGGGTTCGAGCTCTAAGGCTACAGAAGAGAAAGAAGAACAAAGGAATACTCTACAACAAAGCCATTGGAAATTGTGCACACTGATCTATGTGGACCAATGAGAACAAAAGGACTAAATGGTGAATAATACTTCATGTTACTTATTGATGACTATACAAGAATGACTGCAATATCTTTTCTTAAAAAAAAATCGGAGGCATTCAAAAATTTCAAAATATTCAAGGAGATGGTTGAAAACGAAATGGATTCGAGAATTAAGTGCTTAATATCAGACAATGGAGGTGAATTCATATCAAAATAATTCATGGAATTCTATGAAGAGCATGGAATAAAAAGGAAGTTGTCAGCAGCTAGGACACCTTAGCAAAATGGAGTCGTTGAAAGGAAGAACTAAAATGTAACAGAGATGGCCAGAACCATGTTGAAGGATTCAAAGTTGAGAAATGTATTTTGGGTACAGGAAGTATACACAACCATTCATATCTTGAACAAAGGAATGCTCAGAAGTAATAGTGATAAAAAACCATATGATTTATGGAAGGGAATACCAACAAATGTCAAACATTTTAGAGTATTTAGAAGCAAGTGCTACATAAAAAGAGAAGATGACAGAGTTGGAAAATTTGATTCTCGAGTTCATAAAGGAATATTGGTTGGTTACTCAAGCAAAAGAAGGCATACAAATGTTATAATCTGAGACTCAACAAGATAGTGGAAATTATAAATGTAAAAATTGATGAATCAAATGTACCAAAAATCAAAGAAGAAAGGAAAAATCCAAACGAACAAGAAAGAGAAGAAGAACTAAAAGAAGAAGAGGTAGAAGAAGAAGAAAAAGAAGAACAAGAACAAGAAGTAGAACAGGAAGAAAATGACCAACACGACTTTTTGATGCCCTTCAAGACACCTAATTGTTGGGTTCAGAAGAATCATCCACCAGAACAGATTATCGGAGATAAAAATGTAGGAATAGAAACCAGAGGAAGTAAAATGTTTTGAACACCAGAGCAGAGGCACCTTGCACTACTATCCATAGTTGAACCCAACAACTTTGAGGAAGCCAGTAATGATGAACATTGGGTCAAGGCCATGGAAAAAGAACTACATCAAATAGAGAAGAATGAAACATGGGAACTAGTTCCAAGACCAAAGAACAAAAATGTGATTGGTACAAAATGGGTGTTCAGAAACAAACTAAACGAAGATGGACGAGTAACCAGAAACAAGGTAAGATTGGTATGCAAAGGATACGCTCAA
Source organism: Picea engelmannii (assembly GCA_009831015.1). NCBI lineage: Eukaryota > Viridiplantae > Streptophyta > Pinopsida > Pinales > Pinaceae > Picea > Picea engelmannii. The sequence continues at coordinate 168,832 of ML808896.1, forward strand.
GTTGAAGGACTAGATTTTGAATAAAAATTTTCCCTTGTTTCGAGAATGGAAGCAATCAAATTGACCTTAGCCTATGCATGTTCCAAGAGAATCAAGGTATATCAAATGGACGTAAAATCAACATTTCTAAATGGTGAGTTAGAAGAAGAAGTATACATCGAGCAACCAGAAGGGTTCCTACTATTAGAAAGGGAAGAGTATGTGTGTAGATTGAAGAAAGCTTAGTATGGACTCAAACAAGCCCCTAGACCTTGGTATTAAATATTGGATAGGTATTTGCAGGAACAAGGATCTGAAAAGGTAATGCAAATAACAATCTCTATGTGAAGATTATTAGGAACAACATACTCATCATTGAAGTTTATGTGGATGACATTATATTTGGAAGTGATGATGATAGAATGAGTAAGAAGTTTTCCCAAGACATGCAGAATGAGTTTGAAATGTCACTACTTGGTGAATTAACATTATTTTTGGGACTTGAAATATCTCAGTTGGATGAAGGCATTTTCATTTCACAAACCAAGTACATCAAAGAAATGTTGAAGAAGTTTGGAATGGAATATTACAAACTAGTAAGTACTCCTATGGTGACCAGTTGCAAGTTAAGCAAAGATGATGAGTCTAAGGAAGAAGATCAAAGACTCTACAGATCGATTATTGACATCCTACTCTATGTGACAGCTTCAAGACCAGATGTAATGCAAGCAGTTGGACAAGTTGCAAGATTTCAAGCAACACCGAAGGAAACTTATGTTCTAGCAATAAAAAAGATCTTCAAATATCTTAAAGAAACAACAGAGTTTGGGTTGTGGTATCCAAAAGGGAATGAGATGACTATGGTCACCTATGCAGATGTAGATTGGGTAGGAAGTATTGATGATCGAAGAAGTACTAGTGGAGGAGCCTTCTATTTGGGTGATTGTCTGGTATCCTAGTTAAGTAAGAAGTAGGCCTCGGTATCATTGTTTACAACAAAAGAAAAATACATTGCAGCAACAACATGTTGTACTCAGGTTCTCTGGATGAAGCAAACCCTACAAGATATACAAGTGAAGTATGATGAGCGCATTTAAATATTTGGTGACAACACCAATGTTATCAGTATATCCAAGAATCCAGTGATGCATTCCAAGACCAAACATATTTCGATCAACTTTCATTTTCTGTGGGAACAGGTTACATAAAATAATATCAAGTTAGAGTACATTGGGACAAAGGAATAGATTGCAGACATCTTCACCAAAATTCTCCCAAGATATCATTTGAGTATCTTCGACAAAAACTTGGAATAGTTTCTGGTCCACATTGATCTACACGTTTTTTGCTCAGAATACAAGGAAAGAAAAATCATTTGTGCAAAGACGATAAAGGAATCTTAATATGAATGTTTTTCTATATGTCAGTAGTCTACTTCATCAGGAAGCACCAATGGACAAAAGCACTGGAAGAGAGAAAGTTTAGAAGAATATTGTTAGGGGGAGTTACCCTTTTCCATTGACATCAAAGGGGGAGAAAGAACAGAAGCATGCAGACAGGGGGAGCCTCGGTCGCAGGGGGAGAATGAGGGTTTCCATCAATGCCAAAGGGAGAGATTGTTGGAAAATTGATTTTCATTGATGCCAACTTTAGAGGAAGTCTAGAAGCCTCTAGAAGTATTGGATATAATTGAAGAAGTCTCCAAAGTGGTCCCCTTATGGCATAGCTTTAAGCATGGCCCTCACGGGAAGATGCTTTGAAGAAGTCTACAAGAAACCCAAAGGTGTTTTAATGAGGCCCAAAGTTTGAGTTTGAGGAATACTTCAAGTGTATACAAAACCCTCATAAATGGATAGTCCTTGTCATGTTGTTTCCAACGGTAGTTGGTACACCGCGTGGTTCCTCATGGTTGAGGAGTTATGAGGTCATGAAGTTGGAAGCCCCAAAGAATGGTTAATAAGCCCCTAAACATTTGAAACAAGAAGTTATTAGTTGAACCCAAAATGAAGAAAAATGGTAAAACAATTGTAAACAAGAAGTTACAGGTCGGCCCTAAAGTTAAGTAAAGAATTCACTTGGAAAAGTACAAATACACATCAAGCGTCTCTCATTTGTATACACACAAGTTCATTAAATATATATCTAAGTGAGCAAGTGATTCTCATCTGAGGTAACCAAGGATATATTAGGTGAATTTTAGAGGGAATATGAAGTGAAGAAGGGAGAAATTCCAAGGGAGGATGAAGTCTTGTGATGATGTGTTCTAAGGTATGTTATTTAAAGGCCATCTTACCATTTTTTATATAATTTTTTTTCTAGAATTATTAAGAGAGTGAAAATTGGAGGATGTTGAGAATACATGTCAAGGTATCTATGATTAAAATTTCAGTATTTGTTCTGGTGTAGTTTTGGAGATACACTATGTGGAAGATAGGGTTTTTCACCAGTCCTGAAACTAGTCTTAAACAAGCGTTTTGCGTAAAAAAATCATAACTGATTCATAGAGAATCCAAATTATGTGATACTAATTTTAATGGAAACAAGGCATTTTTTATTATTCTATGTGTGAGTCTTAGAATCAGATATCAAATATTGAGTGTGGGGCATGTTGTACAAGTTGTCTCTCCAGAATAGGCCAAAATTCAGGAAGGTTTTCCATTTTTTCTATAAACTCTATTCTGAGAAGTTTTAGACCCTAAAATTTTGAGGAGATGGAGGAAATATCTCATAGTATCTATGGTTACAATTTCAGACACTGGTTCATAATAATTTCGAAGATATTATCTGTGGAAGTCAGAGTTCTTGAATGGCCCTAAAATATGTTTCAAACATGTTAGCTTGGAATTTCTATTATAAATTCTTTTCTGGGAATTTTTAGACTATGAAATTATCAAAGGTATGACAATACATACAGAAGTAGCTTAAGTAGAAATTTCAGAATCAGAAATTGAAAATTGAGCTCGTGGTGAATCTTACAAGTTTGCAGATTTGATGTATGTTTTGACACATGATTTGAGGCATATATTTGGCACATGTATGAGGTGCATGTGTTGGTGATGTTATGGTATATGGTTTATGTCTATCTTGGTATTTGGTTTGGTATATGTCATGGTGATGTTAGCACATGTTTGAGGCATATTATTTGGTACTTGGTTGAGGCACATCTTAGGTGCATACTTGAGGCATATTGTTGAGACATTGGCACATATTGGATACTTGGCATATGGTATGGTACATGGTTGATGTACATCGTATGGTAATGGGTTTCATATCCATGTAACTGGATCTGGTTATGGTTGGTTGATTAGTGACAGAGAAGGTGACAGGTTGGATGATCATTTGATGATCAATTACAAGTTGATGTACAATGACCGTGGTAGTGACAATGACAGTGATAGTGGCAGTGAAAGTGATAGTGAGAGGTTGATGTATCAGTGACAGTGGCAGTTACAGGTTGATCAATGGTAGTGACAGTTTGAGTCTACACTTGTATTTCAAGGCGGCGAGAGGGGGCAAGGAAAGGGGGTTGTATCCTCCTTCCAGTTAGTATCGGAGAACTCAGGGAGTTGGAGCTTCCTTCAGGTTGGTGCCTGTAAATCAGGGGGTCGTAGCCTCCTTCCAGTTGTAGCTGGAGAATTCAGGGCTTCCTTTAGGTTGGTGCCTGTAAATCAAGGGTTTGGTTCCTCCTCCGAGTTGGTGTTGGAGAATTTGGAAGTTGGTGCTTCCTATGAATGTAATATTTGACATATAAGAAAGAATTCCTTGGTTTTCTCCCATTTGGGTTTCCACATAAATTCTGGTGTATTGTGTATCTATGGTTATTTGTTATGCTCTGTTGATTGATATTGCTCATGATATATTGATGATATACTACTAATAAAGTTAATGATTACGCGTTCTGATTAAAAGTGGTAAAATATTGCATAATACTAATTCACCCCCCTCTCAGTATTCCAACATCATACTCACATTCATATTGCTATAATTTAATCCATTGAACAATTTATGCACAATGATATGTAAATTGGTATCATTTGATTGGGTCTCGACAAAAGTCATGGTTGAACCCATGTTTTTTTGGGTCTTTTCAATGTTAGCATGCATATGAGTTGTTATATGGTTTTACAATAGTGTTATTCAACTTCTAAGTGGTGGAGAGTTTGCATTGAGCTTCAAACTCATAATTGTGAGAAATATAATTGAGTTGATGAGTTAACAAAGTTTTGGTTTTCATATCTTAACACAAGGTTTTGAGGTCGAATATTGTTTAAACAAACTCTGTTTTTTTAGAACTGTTATATTTACAGTCACCTGGTCGAATTGATTTCAAGACATGTTCGGAAGATATATTATGACTATATGCACTCTTTGTTCTCTATTCTGTTTTTTTCAAAGGTCATGCTATGAATTAAACTTGGCATTCTACAATGTTATAATCATACTTGACCATCACATCCCTTTGAGATTATGTTTAAGAGTTGTAAGCTATTTTAATCAATATTTGGTTATTTTAAATAATCTCAAAATATTCTCGAGCTTTGGAAGTTGATTAAGATATGAATTGAAATTGTTAAGTTTGATGATACAAGCTTATGAAATATAATGAGTATTTGGAAAGGGGGTACAAGTTTGATATGCATTTTTTAAAGTTATTTTTCTTTTATTCATAGTAGGACCAAATCCTCTCATATTGTGTCATTTACCATTAATTATTCCCAAAGTCCTAAAGCATACTTTTTTTAATTTCATAAATTTTCTTCCCCTGTTATATAAATAGAAAAGAACTTTCAAAGAAGGGTTTTGTTGGTAGATTGGTATACATAGTCTTAATGCTTGACCAAATGATGTAATTTGAATTAATCATGGGATGTAGCAAACAATGGTTTATAGAGCATGTTGATATGACTTTATTCAGATTGTAAATGAGATAAGATGTTAGTGGAATTGATATGGATTATGAACATTATTAGTCATTCCTTTCATCTATTTCATTTTCCATAAATTACAAGTCCTCTTTTCATTGCTCCTTATCATTATAATACTATTTACATTCACTTTCCCATCTTCAATGAGATCAGTGACAATATTGTAAAGATTTGCAGTTTAAATAGTGTGGAAAGCAAGCAAAGAAAAGTCAATTATGATATTCATCCATGTTTTCCTTGTTTCCTTTCATCTTTTTCCTTAGTATGCTTGATTGATTGGTTAGTTCTGAACAATTATTAAATTATGTTTAAGGTAAAATAATATTTGATGATTAACATATTGTGACTTGTGTATACTAATTTGATCATTGGTGAATATTTAGATGAGTTTCTTCAACAGAGGCAACAACCACTCTGGGAACATAGGAAATAGGGAAAACAGGGGCATAATTCCCAATGCATTTGAGCAAAGAGGTAGAAATAAAAGGATGAGGTTTTCCATCCATTTTGATGCAAATTTTGAGGAATTTAACCAGCTTGTCCAAACTGGTTATTTTTACCTTGTGGGACATCCTGCATTCCATACCCCTTAGCCACCAGTTAGACCTCCTCTTCAACCTCACCCAATTATTGTATACATTCCAAAACAAACCCTTATGCAACCTCATGAGCCTCCAATCAATGATGGTTGGAATAATGTGTTTATTAATCCTCCCTCTAATGTAGGTCATTAGCCTACCATGTCACTACCACTCCCTCCTCCTCCTTTACTACAAGTTCAACCTATTTCTTATGTTTCCTCACATGTTCATTATGTTCAACTTCCAAATAATTATAAAGCCTTAGCTATTGACATAGAGCTAAGTAGAGGAAAGCGACCCACCACTTGTGTGAGATCAGATTCATTAGAAACATCCTCCTACACCATCAAGTCCTTACCTGCCAAACTTGAGGATGGTGTAAGAAAAATCACATTTGATGATATGCACCTGGAAGTGTCAAAGGTTTAAGAGAAGAAATCTATTGATTCAGAATTATTGAAGCATAGGGAAACATTATCATAAGGAAGTAGACAGAGAGAGTCTAATTCAAATAGGAAATATTATTTTTTACTTTCTTTTAATTTCATGATAACATTTTAGTTTGGCATACGAGGCACATATTTTTGTACAACTGACATGATGATTATTTTTTGACAAACTTATATAATGCCTTTAAAGTATTTTGGGAGATACAAGTGTTTATAATTATGGAGCATGATTTTTATTTTTTTTTGTAAGTTAGTGATTGTATTGAAGCCTGCCAAAAAAAGTTACAACTGTTTGTAGTTCCTAAACATGTGTGGCATCCATGCCCTTCTGGGAAACCACCGCTGCCACTTGTCCAAAAAATAAGAGTGCATCATGCAAAAAGAGACTATGGTGCCACACAAGGCGAAGAGTTGGTTGCTAGTCTAAACAGAAAAGAAAAAAATCAGGCCAGCCTCCCATGGCTGTCAAGAAACAGAAGAAAATGGAAATATGAAGCAAGATTTAACTAAAAACCTGGGCCGGGCCTTGGCCCTGCGTAGGCTTGACGCTCTTTTGTTTTGCCCCTGTCTCGGTCCGCGATGGCTTGCCATAGGTCCTAAAGTAAGGGCATCATAATGTCCACCCAGCTCCAGTGTTTTGCGTCCTTATTCTCATAGTACACAAACATCAATTCTCTGATAGACGTCATGTAACCTATTAAATGGAAAATAAATATATTAGCTCTTTTTTTTCTCCTTTTTGGTCTATTTGTCCTCGAGTTTTGAGTTTTGAGCTGGGAGGTGTATTGTTTCTTCCTTCCAAGCCTGGGATGGATGTCGAGCTTTTGCTATCTGTATTAAGTTCTCAACCTAGAGAAGTATTGGGTTATGTGGGAGCTCTCTTATTTTGGGTGTATAAGCATGTAACTGTCAGGAAATTCAGTTTTTTTTTTTGTGGTTAGTAAACGCCTGCCTTTTAAAGGCTGCATATGATCCCTTCGGATGTAAAAATTGTATTTCCTTAATATAATTGTGATAATTTTCTTCTGGAAAAAAAATGCAAAATAAATGGTTTAGATTGATTACAATCACCGTACAGAGGCATGTTTTCCCTGGAGTTGACAGAAAGATACGAAAGTGTGGGAGATAAACTGCACTCAAGCATGCATATGTAACCGCACTCAAGATACTTAGACTTGTATGCAACCACACTCAAGATACTTGGCAATCGTGCCGAGCAAATCCTTGGCTAGCTGAAAAAAAGATGCTTGAGACTTCTAATAGGCTAGGAATCAATTACTAATTAAGAAATATATGGAATATATTATGCTCCAAAACATAAAAACTAAAACATAAATATAATTTATAAAATAAATATAAAAAAGACAAATATTCATAAGTTAATATATCATATTAGTGGTGACTTGAAAATTCAGTGTTATTCAACATATAATACATACTATGTAAATGCATAACTACCCAAATATAGGATAAATACATCTTATCTAATGAATTATTTTACTCTTTAGTATAATATATATAAATTTGATTAATGAGATATATGATTATTTTTTCATTAATTATATATATTCCAAAAATTTTGTAATATAATATATTTGTATTATTTTTCAATTTTAAGATAATGTTAAGAACCAAATACCAATATAGCATAGAAAAACCTCAAAATAAGTACTCAACGCCTTGAATAAGAGAGAAATTCAGATAATAAGCCTCTTCGAGGGGGCAACCTCCTTATGCCCACATAAATGTACAATTACCAGATGATTCCAAATGAAAATGTCTCCTTCATATATATATGAGACTAGGAGGTATAATTACAACTAATGGACTAAAGCCGACATAAATAAAATAACATTACTAATGTAATATGCCCCAATTAAGGGGTAATGAGCCATTATTTAGGGTTTAACATGCCCCTCCCCTTGAGATAAGTGTTGTCTACAACGTTTGAGTAACTCTGGATGCTTCTGTATAAAAGAATCATCTTCCCAAGTGGAATCTTTAGCCGATAGTTTCCTCCATTTAATGAGATACTCTGAAATGGATCTATTCCTGAGCTGGTGAATTCTTGTGCCAGTGATGGCTTCAGGCTCCAATATGATTTTTCCTTCCTTGTCAAGTTCTGGCAATATAGTTTGAACTTGGATCTTGTCACCTATAACCTTCTTTAAGCATGAAACATGGAAAATTGGGTGTACTCGTGAAGATGCAGGCAACTCCAATTTGTATGCCATAGTACCAATCTTTTGCAATACCTTATAAGGGCCATATTACTTTTGTGATAATTTATTATCCTTCTTGGCTTGCTTGAGGGACATCTGTTTGTATGGTTGTAGTCTTAAAAACACCCAATCTCCTACTTCAAAACTTCTCTCACTACGATGTTGATCTGCTTGTTATTTCATGCGATTATGTGCCATGGTTAGGTTGTCCTTTAATATTTGGAGAACTTGTTGTTGATGCTCGATGTGATCTTCCACTGCTTCAACATTAGATTTTTATTTTAGATAAGAAGTGATGGAAGGAGGGTGGTATCCATAGAGTGCCATAAATGGTGTCATTTTTGTTGCAGTATGAAAGGAAGTTTTATACCACCATTTTGCCAAGGGTAACCATTTGAACCATTGTGTTTGTTTATCAAAGACAAATCAACGAAGGTAGCCTTCCATACATTTGTTCACTATCTCGGTTTGTCCATCAAATTGAGGATGATAGGATGAGCTATGAGCCAATTGAGTACCCAAACAAGAAAATAATTCTATCCAAAAATGTCCAGTGAAGATGGGATCTCTGTCACTTACAATAATCTTTGGGCTACCATGTATCTTTTGAACTGTCTCCATGAATGTGGTGGAAACTGCACTAGCTTTGAAGGGATGAGAGAGTTCACAAAAGTGTGTGTACTTGGTCAGTCTATCAATAATCACCATGATGACACTCTTTCCTTCAGACTTCGGTAACCCTGTGATGAAATCCATGGAAACCTCCTCCCAACGTTGACTTGGGATGGCTAATGGTTGTAAAAGACCTGGGGTCTTAATTATTTCCACCTTATTTTGTTGGCAAACCACACATTCTGCGACAAACCTTTGAACATCAGTTTTAAGGCCATCCCAAAAAAACTCCTTCTTGACCCTATGGTAGGTTTTCAAAAATCCTGAGTGCCCTCCTACTGGAGAGGTGTGCAATTCCAATAGTACCTTTTGTTTGAGTTGGGAGTTCTTCCATAAATATAAGCAATCTTTGTACCATATTGAATCATTTTTACATGTAAATGTATCTGATGCATTAGAATCCTACTGCAACCTTTGAATGAGAGTCCACACTTTTTCGTCATTCTTCCATTCATCCCTTGCTTCTATTATCCAATCAGGTTGGATGATCGAGATAACACAGAGAAAGGCCTCAACATCTTCATCCTTTCTTGAGAGTGC
>ML808896.1:190976-204191 GCA_009831015.1 Picea engelmannii
AAGACTATGATGAGCTTGTAGCTTAGATTGATCCGGTTTATTTCAGTCTCGGTCTTTTTCTTTCAGACACCAGTTGTCTTTGTATGATTCAAAATTGCATCCTATACTTCTAAGTCCGATTCTGGTCGAAACCCTCGTTGGGGTTTGTAAAGAGGAACTTGGTTGTAACTCGTAAAATTCATTAATAAAATCATTTTTGGTTTCTTCTCAATTTGAGACTTGTGGTTTATCAGTTTTCAGATGTATGCATTCTTGTACTTATTCATTTAAATTCTTATAAGATTTATTCTCAAACACTTTTTTCTTTTTTCTTTTTTTAAGAACTTATTTCTTGAGGGCTGAATGATATTTTTGAACAGGCTATAAGCCTAGGGTAAAATTATTTCCTATCTCATATAGCCTAATGAGATTTGAAAATGCTTGAGTGAGGAAATTACCATTCCTTGCCTCAACAAGTGTGTGGCAAAAAAATTGATTTTAGATGTTTTCTAGCTTTTGTGCACAAATTCTGTGAAATAATTTTCTTTTGTAGAATTAATAGGGAATCCATTTTTATTTTGGATTTACAAAAATTTACATATGCATAGAGTCTTATATTAATAGTAATATCATGTTCTCTATGAGAATGACAATAGTGGGGAAGGGTGTTCTAGTTCTAGAATCTCATAAACGAGTTCTAGGAAAAGAACCTAAAATCTAGAAAAGAAAAAAGAGTTGCATTTTGTGAAAATTATAACTTTTATAGAGATTGTTCTAAAGCATTTTTTGTGTTTAAATGATATGAAAAGCATAGCTAGGCATCCTAGACATGTGATATCTATGCTGCATAGTTAGGAGGTACCATATACTGTTGAGGATGTGAGATATATATATATGTAGAGCCATAAGAGGAGAATAGTTTATGCGTGCCTCAAGACCGAGATGATGTGTAGAGAATAGTTGGTGGTTTACCAAAAGGGTATTTTGTCAATATAACTTGCAAGTAAAAAATACATATAAACTATTATAGTTTTGAAGATAATCTTGAAATCTTATAATAGCTAATACATGATAATTGAGAGAAATTTATGCATGCAATAGATTTGGTTAAGTTCTTCACAAATTCAAAATAGTGAAATAATGGTGCTTGCACATAGATATCTCTTCTTAGAAATCCAGGATAAGTTATTATTTCCTTCATCTTGCACAACTGTGAAGATCAAGAGGTTCAAATAACTATGAGTCTATTGAACAAAAATGACACAAAAAACAACAAGGCTTATTAGCATGCACTCGTAGAAGGATTATGTGCAACAAATATGCACGAGGTCTATAAAATTGCATTTTTTACGAACTTTGAACTTATTTGTAAATAAATGTTTGGTAAATGTAAATTCAAGGCCAAACATTGTGTAACATTGTATTCAATGGCATGGGATATTACCAATCATCTCTCTCTTTTTTGTATACACCATAATGGTGGAGAAGGATATCATCTTGAGCCCAAAGAAATATGATCTTCGTTAGTATTGACTTTTGCCAATGAAAACATCCATTATTTAATCTTATATACTTCTAGAAGGTTTAGTTCCAACCACCTCATGGTCTGACCATTCACTTTGGCCATATGGCCTATTTATTTTCGTTTATTGTTATATTCTTGAAGCAATGTCACTCTTTATGACATTTTGTTTTTGGATGGATTACATTGCAAGTTTGGATAGGGTAACTCTTTGGCTTTCCATCTTTAGTGTTGGGTATGTGTTATATTCTTTGCACAAGTAGTAATGTTTGTGTGTTGCACCTCAGGAAAATGGTTTTTTGTCGATGGTTTTCTATTTCCGGTTAAGGAATTAGGATTGTTAAATAATCCAAATCATTGGGTTAGGGTTTTGGATGTCGTTGGCTCCTATATGTATATTGTATTGTAAACAATGTATCATAATGAATGAATATAGAATATGTTGGTTTTCTTGGTTTGGGTTTCCAGGGGCAATATCTCTGTGTAATGTTTGTATTTGCCATTGTATATTTTCTGTTCTTTTACTAAAAATATGTTTGCAGTAAATATTGTACAAGGTTAAAATCTACATTTGGTATCAGAGTTTTGTTGGCTTCAGGGGGACGCCTTTGTGGTCAAGGGTTTGGCTCGATACTGTGATAAGCCTCGTTACAGTGGGAGATATGTGGTATTGATTTTTCAAGTGAAAAGAAATGGCAAGCGATTCAAAAATGGAGATTGAGAAGTTTAATGGGAAACTTTTTGAGTTGTGGAAGCTCAAGATGGAATATTTGTTGGTGGACAAAGATCAATGGATTGCGGTAGATCCATGAACTTCAACAAATGACTGGAAAAAGTTGGATCGGAAAGCAAAGAGAGAAATCCGACTGTGCCTCTCAGATTCAGTATTACTGAATGTGTCATAGGAAGCTATAGCCAAGGATTTATGGGAAAAGTTGGGGAAGTTGTATCAGTCTAAGTCCCTAGTAAATAAACTATTCCTGAGAAAGAAGTTGTATAACCTGAGGATAAGAGATGGAGACTCGGTGGCAGATCATTTGAACGCCTTCAATACTATGGTAAGTCAATTAGTATCTGTTGAGATTAAAATTTCAAATGAAGATAAATGTATCGGTTTACTGTGTTCTTTACCAGACTCCTGGTATAGTTTGGTTGTGGCCATAGGTAGTAATACAATTGCCTTGAAGTTTGATGAAGTGGTCTCATCCTTGTTATCGGAGGAGATGAGACGGAAGAATATGGAAGGACAGAGCACAGATGCATTATTTGCAAGAGGACGTTCCCAAGAAAGAAATAGATCTAAGTTCTCAAGTGGGAGATCTAAGTCTAAGGGTAGAACTAAATCTCCTGAAAAGTTTGTAAAGGTATGTTGGAGATGTGGAAAAGAAGGGCACTACAAGAAGAAGTGTAGATCCAAAGTTGAGAAAAAGAAGGGATCTGAAGAATCTCCTTCTACAGAATAAAATACCTCCAAGGAAGGAGGGGATGTGTACTTGGCTTCTTCAAGCACACATGCAAATCATGAGGCATGGTTGGTTGACTCTGGTGCATCCTTTCATATGACTCCCCACAGGGAGTGGTTCTGCGAATATGAAAGGTATGATGGAGGTAATGTTTTCTTAGGTGATGATTCAATAACCAGAATCATAGGACAAGGAAAATTCAAGTTGAGGCTCATAGATGGAAGGATTAGAACACTGCCTGGTGTTCTGTACATCCCAGGTTTGGCCAGAAATTTGATTTTTGTAAGCAAAATGGATGATGCAGGGGTAAAAACAATATTTGAAAAGGAAACCTGCGGGACGGTTCGAGGAGCAATGGTGTTGTTGAAGGGAGTTCGGTTTGGAACTTTGTATAAGCTACAAGGAAGCACTATTAGTGATGGGTGTAATAGTTCCATTGTTTATGATAATGGAGTTGAAGAAGAAAGAACTCCTACAGTCTCTAGAGAAAAGGTTATGATGTGGCATAAAATACTGGGGCATATCGAAGAGAAGGGTCTTTGACTACTACACGGTAAAGGTATGGTTGAAGGTATGTCTAACTGCTCTCTGGATTTTGATTTATGTGAACATTGTCTATATGGGAAGCAGAATCGAGTAAGATTCCCCTCTGGTGCAACGAGGGCAAAAGGAATTTTGATTTATGTGAACATTGGCATGGGATATTACCAATCATCTCTCTCTTTTTTGTATACACCATAATGGTGGAGAAGGATATCATCTTGAGCCCAAAGAAATATGATCTTCGTTAGTATTGAATTTTGCCAATGAAAACATCCATTATTTAATCTTATATACTTCTAGAAGGTTTAGTTCCAACCACCTCATGGTCTGACCATTCACTTTGGCCATATGGCCTATTTATTTTTGTTTATTGTTATATTCCTGAAGCAATGTCACTCTTTATGACATTTTGTTTTTGGATGGATTACATTGCAAGTTTGGATAGGGTAACACTTTGGCTTTCCATCCTTAGTGCTGGGTATGTGTTATATTCTTTGCACAAGTAGTAATGTTTGTGCGTTGTGCCTCGGGAAAATGGTTTTTTGTCGATGGTTTTCTATTTCCGGTTAAGGAATTAGGGTTGTTGAATAATCCAGGTCATTGGGTTAGGGTTTTGGATGTCGTTGGCTCCTATATGTATATTGTATTGTAAACAATGTATCTTAATGAATGAATATAGAATATGTTGGTTTTCTCGGTTTGGGTTTCTAGGGGCAATATCTCTGTGTAATGTTTGTATTTTCCATTGTATATTTTATGTTCTTTTACTAAAAATATGTTTGCAGTAAATATTGTACAAGGTTAAAATCTACATTTGGTATAAAAACTTTGTTGGCTTCAGGGGGACGCCTTTGTGGTCAAGAGTTTGGCTCGGGACCGTGATAAGCCTTTTTACAGTGGGAGATCTGTAGTATTGATTTTTCAGGTGAAAAGAAATGGCAAGCAATTCGAAAATGGAGATTGAGAAGTGTAATGGGAAAATTTTTGAGCTATGGAAGCTCAAGATGGAAGATCTGTTGGTGGACAGAGATCAATGGATCGTGGTAGATCTAGGAATTGCACCTACAGGAACTTCAACAAATGACTGGAAAAAGTTGGATCAGAAAGCAAAGAGCACAATCCGACTGTGCCTCTCAGATTCAACATTATTGAATGTGTTAGAGGAAGCTACAGCCAAGGATTTATAAGAAAAGTTGGGGAAGTTGTATCAGTCTAAGTCCCTAGTAAATAAATTATTTCTAAGAAAGAAGTTGTATAACCTAAGGATAAGAGATGGAGACTTGGTGGCAGATCATTTGAACGCCTTCAATATTGTGGTAAGTCATTTAGTAACTGTTGAGATTAAAATTTCAGATGAAGATAAATGTATCAGTTTACTGTGTTCTTTACTAGACTCCTGGGATAGTCTGGTTGTGGCCATAGGTAGTAATACAACTACCTTGAAGTTTGATGAAGTGGTCTCATCCTTGTTGTCGGAGGAGATGAGATGGAAGAATATGGAAGGACAGAGCACAGACGCATTAATTGCAAGAGGACGTTCCCAGGAAAGAAATAGATCTAAGCTCTCAAGTGGGAGATCTAAGTCTAAGGGTAGAGCTAAATCTCTTGAAAAGTTTGTAAAGGTATGTTGGAGATGTGGAAAAGAAGGGCACTACAAGAAGAAGTGTAGATCCAAAGTTGAGAAAAAGAAGGGATCTGAAGAATCTCCTTCTACAAAATAAAAGACCTCCAAGAAAGGAGGGGATGTGTACTTGGCTTCTTCAAGCACACATGAAGATCATGAGACATGGTTGGTTGACTCTAGTGCATCCTTTCATATGACTCCCCACAGGGAGTGGTTCTACGAATATGAAAGGTATGATGGAGGTAATGTTTTCTTAGGTAATGATTCGACAATCAGAATCATAGGATGAGGAAAATTCAAGTTGAGGCTCATAGATGGAAGGATTAGAACACTGCCTGGTGTTCTGCACATCCCAGGTTTGGCCAGAAATTTGATTTCTGTAAGAAAAATGGATGATGCAGGGGTAAGAACAATATTTGAAAAGGAAACCCGCGGGATGGTTCGAAGAGAAATGGTGTTGTTGAAGAGAGTTTAGTTTGGAACTTTGTATAAGATACAAGGAAGCACTATTAGTGATGGGTTTAATAGTTCCATTGTTTCTGATAATGGAGTTGAAGAAGAAAGAACACCTATAGTCTCTAGAGAAAAGGTTATGATGTGGCATAAAATATTGGGGCATATCGGAGAGAAGGATCTTTGACTACTACACGGTAAAGGTATGGTTGAAGGTATGTCTAACTGCTCTCTGGATTTTGATTTATGTGAACATTGTCTATATGGGAAGCAGAATCGAGTAAGATTCCCCTCTGGTGCAACGAGGGCAGAAGGAATTTTACAGCTAGTTCACAATGATGTTTTTGGACCTGTGTTGGTCCCATCATTGGGAAAATCTGTGTACTATGTCTCATTTATAGATGACTTCTCGAGGAATACTTGGATATATTTCCTCAAGAAGAAATATGAAGTCTTTGACAAGTTTAAAGAGTTTAAGGCTCTTGTTGAGAATCAAACAGAGAAAAGAATTAAGGTGTTGAGGAAAGATAATGGCGGAGAGTTCTACAGGAATGAATTTGAAGAATTATGTAAGAAGTGCAGTATAGCAAGGCAAAAGACTACTCCATACACAAATCAACAGAATGGAGTTGCAGAAAGGATGAACGGGACGTTGATGGAAAAAGCAAGGTGCATGTTTAATGGTGTCAGGTTAGGGAAATAATTATGGGCAGAGGTAGTGGGTATTGCATGTTACCTGGTCAATAGATCACCCTCATCAGCGTTGGATGACAAGACTCCACAAGAGGTATGGACTGGTAAGGAACCTTCTCTCACACATCTCAAGGTATTTGGTTGTGATGCATATGTTCATGTTCCAAAGGAAAACATGAGTAAGCTAGATAAGAAGGTTGAAAAGTTTATCTTTATTGGATATAAAGATGGTCTCAAAGGTTGTAAGATTTGGAACCTAGAAGCGAAAAAGGTAGTGTATAGCCGAGATATGGTATTTAGAGAAATGAATGATGTTGTTAAACAGGAAGTACTACCAAGTAAGGAAGAACCAGAGAAAATAGAGTTTGATTTAAAGGATGATGAATCGGACTCTACAAAAGAACATGAATCATAATAAGAATATCCTCATACTCCAGTATTGAGGAGATCGGTTCGAGAAAGAAGGATACCAGAAAGGTATACTCCATCTAATTTTCGTTCAAATTTTTCTTTGTTTATTACTGATGATTATCCTAGAACTGTCAGGGAGGCAATGGATTCAGAGAATGGAAATCTTTGGAAAAGGGCCATAGACGAAGAAATGGCATCTTTGGATAAGAATCAGGCTTGGGATCTAGTGGAGTTGTCAACTGGAAGAAATCCCATTGGCAGCAAATGGGTATTTAAAAAGAAGCTGAATGCAGAAGGAAAAGTGGAGAAATACAAAGCTCGGTTAGTAGCAAAGGGTTATTCTCAGGTTGAGGGAATTGATTTTGGTGAGATTTTTTCTCTTGTTTCCAAGTTAACATCTATAAGATTTTTGTTATTTGTTGTTACTGCATTTGATTTTGAAGTAGAACAGATGGATGTGAAGACAACATTCCTACATGGAGATCTGGAAGACGAAATCTATATGAAGCAACTAGAAGGTTATGTTGTGAAGGAAAAGAAGGAGTTGGTATGCAAGATGAAAAATTCTCTTTATGGTTTAAAACAATCACCAAGGATGTGGTATTTAAAATTTTTTATACTTATATGCTGGGACTTGGCTTCACAAGAAGAAAAGAGGATCATTGTGTGTATTTTAAATTAATTGGTGATCATTTGATTTATTTGGTCTTGTATGTGGATGACATGTTGTTGATAGGAAACAACAAGGAGATTATCCAGGATGTGAAAACTTAGTTGTCCTCTAAATTTGACATAAAGGATCTCGGTGCTTCAAATTTCATTTTGGGCATGGAAATTAAAAGAGATCAGAAAAGGAGGAAACTCTGATTAAATCAGAGAAAATATGTTGAGACAATATTGCAGAGGTTTAATATGTAGAAATGTAAAACGGTCAAGGTTCCTATTCATGTTGGGGTAAAATTATATGTGGATCAGTGTCCCAAGACACAAGAAGAGGAGGAGGACATGTCTCGTGTTCCATATGCAAGTGCAGTTGGCAGTTTGATGTATGCAATGGTTTGTACTAGACTGGGGATTGCACATGCAGTGGGAGTTTTGAGCAGGTATATGTCAAAACCAGGGAAGGAGCATTGAACAACAGTAAAAAGGGTTTTTAGGTATTTGCGTGGAACTACTAGCTATGGATTGTGCTATGAAGGAAGACCGAGATTGGACAGAGTGGTGGATATACATGGCTTTGTGGATGCAGACTGGGCTGGAGATCTGGATCGTAGGAGATTTAAAAGTGGGTATATGTTTAACCTATTTGGAGGAGAAATAAGGTGGATGATCAAAATACAGGTCGTAGTGGCACTTTCAACTACAGAAGTTGAATACATGACAACCACTCATGCAAGTAAGGAAGCAGTATGCTTACAAAGATTGTGTTCAGGTATTAGGTTGGTACAGCAAGCTGTAAGGATAGATTGTGACAGTCAGAGTGTAATTTTTTTGGCGAAGAACCCGTCTTATCATTCAAAGACAAAGCATATTGATATTCAATATCACTTTGTAAGAGACATGATTGAATAAAAGAAAGTATCACTGATGAAGGTGGACACTTTGAAGAATGTTGCAGACTTATTAACAAAATCTGTGAGCATTGAGAAGTTCTCTTGGTGTAGAGGATCCATGGGCATTGTTGCCCTGGATTGTTGACTATGTAACCCTGTGACCCCATGTATGCAAAGAAAACAACAAGTGGGAAAATGTTGGGTATGTATTATATTCTTTGCATGAGTAGTAGTGTTTGTGCATTGTGCCTCGGGAAAATAGCTTTTTGTCGATGGTTTTCTATTTCCAATTAAAGAATTAGGGTTGTTGACTAATTCAGGTCATTGGGTTAGGGTTTTGGATGTCGTTGGCTCCTATATATATTGTATTGTAAACAATGTATCATGATGAATGAATATAGAATATGTTGGTTTTGCAATAAATATTATACAAGGTTAAAATCTACACTTAGTTGAAGGTGGCTATCTCCGTAGCTCTTTTTTTTTTAATAAATATGTACTCTCATTTTATATATAAATATAATTATGAAGCATTTTATCGAATACACACACACACACACACAAAATGTAATATAAATGTTTTGAACAGGCTATCTAGATATATTAAGTGATCTTGGTGGTTAAGAATATGTGTTTCTTCTTTGGAGATCACATGTTTAAATCCAAAGGTGGGTAGGGAATATACACATCCATAGACTAAGTAGTCAAACCACTACATGAAAGGGATCCATTATCCCACAAATAAAAAGGTCTCATACATTGATTTGGCATATGGCTAGGTTGAGACCTTAAATTAAATAATTATTATTATTTTTATCATTACTATCTTCAAACTTAAATTTATATGCATTTTCAATTTTAGTTCATATTTATGAAATAACCATATCTATCTTAATGGTGGAAATATGTAAAACATGAAAAATGACTTCATATTTTAATATGTAAAACATGAAAAATGACTTCATATTTTACGAGATTGATGTTCACCAAGAAAATAGCAAAATGAAATCCACACCAATAGTTAAGATTCCAAAAAGGAGATATATTTTTAACTAAATTATTTTACGAGATTGATGTTCACCAAGAAAATAGCAAAATGAAATCCACACCAATAGTTAAGATTCCAAAAAAGATATATATTTTTAACTAAATTAATTATTTATTATTATAATTATTTTCCTTTTATCTTTGTGTTATTTATAATATATTTACTTGAAAATTAAACAAGGCAATGCTCATATTAATGATCCTATATATTGTTATTCTTCCATGAGTACTTTGGGGATACAAAAGAAAGTCGATGGTGTTGAAAGAAAAAATTAAACAAGGCAATGCTCATATCAATGATCCTATATATTATGATCCTATATATTGTTATTCTTCCATGAGTACTTTGGGGATACAAAAGAAAGTTGATGGTGTTGAAAGAAAAGCATGATGTAGTAAGTGAACACATTTTCAAGACAATTGCTTATTTAATAACAACGGAAATAGCTGCAAAGCAGCTAGTCCCCGCCTCATTGAGGAATCTGAGTTTTCGTTGAAGAGATTTCTAGATTATGTATCCATTGCTATTGCTATTATTAAATAAATAATAGCAAATCCACTTACTTGCACTTTTCACATAGAGCAGTAATTGTCACGGGCGGGCTTCGAATACAGCATTCACCAACGTTCGATAACACCTGCTTGAGGCAAGGAACTATTGCTATTGGTTTATTAAATATATAATAGCAAATCCACTTACTTGCATCATATTATAATTGCATAATCTTTTTAATTGTGAAATTATAATATGATGATATGATTCTCTAATGAGTTTCTTTCCTTAGCTTCGTTTCGCCAAACAAAGTAAAGCAAACAATACTAATGTCAATTCCAAAGATCAATGGGTCAAATACGTGAAGACAGGGATTGGGATGAAGGTGTTTTCGTTCCCCGGATTTTGGTGAAAAAAAAAGTATAAAAAGTATTTCTCTAGAATAGTTAGAGAACGTCAACCAGGTAGAACCAGGTAGGTTATTAATCTGAAGAACAGTGATTGGTATGAAGGCGTTTTCGTTTTCCGATAGGAATCGATCACTATTGTTGGCTGCCGCATTTGACTCACATGCAGTATAGGGTTGAGAGAGGTGAAGACGGAGAAATGAGTGAAGGAGGGCGAAGTGATAACGGAGGATGTTTCTATTTTGACGAGACCAAACCCATGCAGCGAATACGAAGTGGAGCGACAACCAGAGGAAAAAGTTGTTTCCCTTTTGTATTTTACTCCGATGTTACAACAAATAAAAGGCAAGCTGCTATCATTGTGTTCTACTCATGAGGAAACCCCGCGATTAATAATGTGAATACAAATGCAATGTCCCGTGCTGAGAAACCATCAGCATTAACAGCTGTAATTGTGAAACCAAATCAATTAGAAATTGCCGACAATCTAAAATAAGATTTACTGGAATTGAGGAATATTAAATTCAAGCTATGAAAAATGATATTCAAACACAAAAGTTATGTTTTACAATTCTGTTTTGCCTCTGCCAGAGAATGATGCAGATATTGCACCGTAAACCATTTCTGAACTGATGGAATTTTTATTTTTTTATATAATTGTGAAAACACAGATATCTTTTTTTTTGGGTTTCTGATAATAGTAAAATGTTTTCTTCATAAACTTGTTTTTTGTTCAGATATGTGACAACAACTTTAATTTCCATGCAATTTTAGTAATTTGCAGCCAACAATCACACCATCATCAAGCACAATAACAAAACCAAACTCAGGCAAACAAAATTCCAACTTGATATGAAGAAGAAGAGGAACCATGATATTACCAACAGTTGCAAAGTCATATGTAGAGGGAGCACCAGGCAGGGACGGCACCCACATAGACCCCGTGATCACAGTCCTATCCATGCCATCGCCCACAAACATGAGATTAGTCTTATTGGGAGGAATCCTAACAATCTCCTCATAGACCCCGGCCTTGATACGTATCACGAATCTCCACTCAGAATTATCCGGTGCACTGTTCACCGCTTGTTGAACAGTGAAATGAGTATGGTCATCCACTTACATAAAGTGAAATGAAATCAATCCTGAAGCACGAATGGAAAATCTTAGTGGAAACTCTTGAGAGAACTTTCCATCCACTATTTAATAATATGTTCACTAAACTAGTTCCAATCTTACAATAACAAAAAAACTTTCTTCCACTATTAATAGGAAAAAATGAGTTATGACCAATTCCTCAATCATTGTTTTCCAACTAAGGCAAGAGAATTTGAATGTTATTGTAGGATGTAGCCTCACAATGTGATCATCCTATTTTACCTTCACTCATATCGCCTTGATGAATACCAGATGACACGACACACATCCTCTCTCTAGTGTTATCTCACTTAATCCCTAGGCACATAGTGTGTCATTTCATCTATAATGCAATATTTTATAAGGTTATATACCATACACTTTATATTTTACAAGGTCATGGAAAATTGTTTTAAACTAAAACTTTACATGTATTTACTACCATCACTTTGATCCTTTTTGACAAATAGTAACCTTCGGGTTTATTTACTTTCTCATCTAAATTAAGTGTCTCTCTATCTCTAGTCACTAGATCCTTTTGTACTATTTGTGAAGGTCTTTGGTCTTTCAATGCACATGCATTCCAATCTACCTGGGTAGCCTCCAAAATCCCTTGTTTTATGCTTTTGTTGCATAAGTTCCTCCACCAATGAGCAAATCAGACTTTTTGATTGCTCCTACTCCAATATTGGATTAGACTATCCACACCTATGTTTGCTGCATAGACTATAATTAGATTGCCTCAAGTCCAATGATGCCACGTATTACTATGAAGCCTGGGTTTCCTCAAACCCATTAAAATTTATCTTGAGGCGGTTCAAAATGGAAGGCTACCATTTTGATACATCTTTGGTATGGATATCCTTGGATGACACTACAATCTTCAAGCAAGACAAATTGATGTCCTATGCTTCACTAATGCCTCTTTCAATCCGATTCACTATTATGTCCTCCTCCATCCCATATTTTTTTCATTATAAATTCACAAATGTTCTTTGACATTTGACTTTCCACCATATTTATTTCGATGGCTTTCCATTGGAAGATATAGTTGTTCCTTTCTTTCTAAAGATTCCAAAGGATAAACCCCAACATGTTTTCCCTTTTCCCTTACTTGGTTAATTACATTGTGTAGTTTCCTTTGGAAAACTTCCCCACTTCTATCAAATCTCTCCACTCCTAAACTTTAATGAGGTATAATCCCAAATAGTGTGATCCAATGGGCACTACAGAAAAAAGTGGTCTATTATTTTTTCTACATGCCGAGAGAAAACACAAAAATAAGAACCATGAAAACCTCTTTTTTAACA
This sequence comes from Picea engelmannii, assembly GCA_009831015.1. Lineage (NCBI taxonomy): Eukaryota > Viridiplantae > Streptophyta > Pinopsida > Pinales > Pinaceae > Picea > Picea engelmannii. The sequence continues at coordinate 203,612 of ML808896.1, forward strand.
TTCTCCCAAGTTAGAATCCTCATCCAAATAAATTACCATAATGAAGTTGCCAACTTCAGCCATCAACCCATATCCAAATCCTCATCCAAGCACTTGGTTAAAATCTTCTTGATTCTAGAAGTGGACAAGGCTAAATTAAAAAAAAAAAAAACTTCTTATTCCCTAAAAATTCCCATCTCAAACAAGCATGTGAGTGACAATACCACTTGTAGAGGGCTCACTAATTTGATAAAAGGAAAAATCCTCCTTCATAGATGGTCAAGTTGGCACGATATTCTGCTTATCAATTATATGTTTCGCATGTTTTGTCGTGTATCTATTATCTATTTTGCAAGGTAGAAACCTATTGTGTTGTTCCATGTGTTCTCTCCTATAATAAACCTATTGTGTTGTCTCCTCTATGCATATCCATTAGTAGAAACTTTATGTATTGTCTCTTGTCTTCTCTCCTGAAAGAACCAAGAGCAAAAGGATTTCCCTAGATGTCACAATCCAAGCTATTAATTTATAAGTATCATAGAATGGGAGAAGATGATGGTGAGTCCAACCCATCGAATCTAGAAATGTTAACATGTCCATC
>ML808896.1:211596-232524 GCA_009831015.1 Picea engelmannii
AATGGAATTCATCAACCCTTGGAATGTGGAAGGTGCATTTGTAAGGCCAAAAGGCATGACCAAAAATTCATAATGGCCTTCATGAGTTTGGAATGTTGTTTTTGGGATATCTTCTTCCTTCATTCTAATCTGGTGATACCCTGGACGAAGATCCAACTTTGTGAAATAGATTGCTCCATGTAGTTAATCTAATCAATAGGACTAGTCAGATATCCTATCTTCCACATGGTGTATCTACAAATGTATGATGACCCAGAAGCTAAAATTGCTATCAAAGATACCTTACTAATGCTTGTGAATATCCTTCAGAGTTCAGAATCTGAAACGTTACAGAAAAAAATTTATAGCGAAAATTCCGCAATGACTCAATTCAGGACGATTCCAGAACCCTATCTTACAAAGGCCGTATCTCCGAAAGTATAAGGCCTCAGGAGCTGAAATTTTAACCCAACGTACCTTGATATGTCTAATAAATATCCTCCAAGTCGTTCCTTTTGACTCATTGTATAAAAAAATTTATAGCAAAAATTCCAAGGTGTCTCAGATGTAGCAGCGAAACCCCAAGACCTTGAGCTCTGATACCATATGTTAAGAACCAAATACCAATATAGCATAGAAAAACCTCAGAATAAGTATTGAACGCCTTGAACAAGATATAAATTCAGATAATAAGCCTCTTCGAGGGGGAAACCTCCTTATGCCCACATAAATGTACAATTACCAAATGATTCCAAATGAAAACGTCTCCTTCGTATATATAGGAGACTAGGAGGTATAATTACAACTAATGGACTAAAGCCGACATAAATAAAATAACATTACTAATGTAATATGCCCCAATTAAGGGGTAATGAGCCATTATTTAGGGATTAACAGATAATAAGTAAAAATATATATATAAACAATTTATTGGTTGATAACTTGTTTTATTATTCATTATTACAAATTTGGTTTATGTGTTATATTATTATTTCTTATTTGAGAAATATTTTATTTTTATTATATTATTATTTTGTATTAAATGGTTTTGTAAATGTCCATGAACCTACACAGATAAGATCTAGCTAGCAAAGGATATACACAGTTTGCAGAAAAATGAGAAAAGTTGGAAACAAGAGAGAGAATCAAAGAATTGTATTAACTAGATGAAAGAATGATACAATACAATAGATATACACTGCATATCTCAACTAATGTGCCATAATGCATGAGATAATTCTCCATAGTGGTGGTCTAAAGTGATATGGACACATATCGACAGTCATGAGAGTTAACTACCACCTAGTCTAAGTCAACTAGCCTCTCAGTCCTGAGTTAAAGCATCAATAATGCAAAACTCTGGTGATAATCCCAAGGACAATGCATATTAGCAGTGATGATCTCAATGTTGCATGGTGATGGAACTAATGTGGCATCAAGAATCCACTCAACTGATCCAACTAAAGTGTGAACTGAAGAGAATATTCCCCTAGAATGTAGGAAAAAGAATATTCTCCCTAAAATGTAGGAGACTAGATAATGACTAATAAACATAGGGAAAACCTTAGGAAAAATAAATCCTAGGTGTATGTGAAGTATCTCCAACACCCCCCTAAACATCACTATGGTGAAAATAAAAGAATGGGCCCCGACAATGAGGCCATGTTAGGTACCCGAAAACAAAGACACACTGAAATAAACGAGGAAAGAAGGAAAACCTCATGGGAAAAAAAAATCCCCCTGAAGGTACAATGTATCAAAAAAAAAAGAACTGACAGTTGTTAGGAAATTGTTTCCTTCACTCCAAGACGATTGTGCAGAGAATGGAACTTCTGCTCAGTGAAGGTCTTGGTGAAGATGTTTGTAGTATGTTCGGCTGAAGGACGAAATTGTAGGTCGATGATCCCCTCGTGTACTAAGTCCCAGATGTAGTGCATGTGGATCCCAATGTGCTTTGTCTGCTGCCTATGAACTGGATCTCTGCAGAATTTCAGAGTTCTCTAGTTGTCACACCAGATGACGATCGCCCAATGAAATTGAATGCCCAACTCAATGAGAAAATGTTGTAGCCACATAGCCTGATTGGTTATGTTAACTACCCCTATGTACTCTGCCTCGACTGAAGATAGAGAAATAACAACCTGCCTCTTGCTCGACCAACAAATGGGCTTGAAACCCAGATTGGTTGAGTAACCATATGTGGACTTGCGATCAATGTTGTCGCCAACCTAGTCAAAATTAGTGAACCTGATGAGGTCCAATGAAGATTTTGTTGCATAGTGAATCCCAAAGGTGATGGTTCCCTATATGTATCAAAGGATACACTTTGTAGCCTTCCAATGTAGCTCATGCGGCTCTTGCATGAACCGAGAGACAGCTCTGACCGCACAAGAGAGGTCTTGTATGGAGTGTGTGAGATACAACAAGATCCCCACTAGCTGTCTGTACAGTGTTTTGTCCACCAGTGGAGTGTCCCCACCATCCTCAAGTCTAACTCCTAATAGAAAAGGAGTCGGGGAAAACTTGCAGTCTGTCATGTGGAATCTCTCGAGGAGATCTCGTGCATACTTGGCCTGAGATAGTTTGATGTCTGATGCATCTTGACTGATCTCGAGACCAAGGAAGAAATGTAGCAGACCCATGTCCATCATCAAGAACCTGTCATGCAAAATCCTCTTGACTACAACAATCATTGAAGTCGAGCAACCGGTGATCAACAAATCATCAACATACAAAACTAGGAGTAGAAGTGAATTAGTCATCTTGAGAATGTAAACATTCGGGTATGACTTACGACGTACAAGGTTCTATGACAAAAGGTAGGAGTCCATCTTGGCATACCATGCCCTCGGGGCCTACTTGAGGCCATAAAGGGACTTCTTCAGTCGCCAAACCAAAGATGAATCATGCATGAAGCCCTGGGGTGGCTCCATATAAATCTCCTCAGAGAGATCTCCATGAAGAAATGCATTCTTCACGTCCATTTGATGGACTTCCCATCCCTTGGCAGCCGCAATGGCAAGTGCCAAGTGTATGGAATCCATCTTCGCTACTGGAGTGAAGGTCTTGTCATAGTCAATGACGTGCACCTGTTGAAATCCCTTGGTGACTAGCCTAGATTTGTATATAGTAACATGTCCATTTGTTGCGCTCTTGGTCATGTAGACCCATCGGCACCTGACAAGTTTCCTTCCTAAAGGAAGGGGAATCAGATCCCAAGTCTGGTTCTCGAGGAGGGAGTTGTACTCCTCCTGCATGGTTGATTCCCAAAAGGGATTCCCAACAACCTCACCATAGGAATGTGGATATGAATACTAAACCAAGAAAATATGCCTGGGTTGCATCAGTTCAGTGGCGGTGAGTGCAAGAGGAGGCTCCTCGAAATCAAATCCAGTCCTCATGGTATCAGTTGGATCCCCAACAATATATCATGCATCCTGAAGAGTAGTCATGGCCCACTTGGGCCACGGCTTTGGCTCTGCATCTACATCTGCCTACTGACTCGGTATCTGAATCAGTTGAATCCTCTTAATCTGAACTCTCATCTGAAGAAGATTCATCATGTGCATGCTCATCATCTCTGACAGGTGGAAGAACAAAAGTGTCTGCATGCAGCTCCTCAGGTGCATGTGAGATACTTTCTTCGAATTGGACACTACACTCAATGATGAGCTGGTCTGTAGAGGGATCAATGAGTCTATATCCCTTCACACCTTCTTGGTATCCAACAAATATACACTATGTACTTTTTGGATCAAGTGCCTTCCTCTTCTCAGAGGGAATCCTGGCCCATGCACGTGAACTGAATATACGAAAGTGGGTCACTTCCAATTTGAGGCTGCTCCAAGCCTTGAAGGGGGTCTTATCCTTGACAGATATATGGGGCGGTCTATTTTGGATGTAGTTCTCACAATTAAGTGCTTCAACCCATAATATCTATGGAAGTGACTTTGCATGCAGCATGCAAGATGCCATCTCTTTCAAGGATCTATTATTTTTCTCAACAACTCCACTTTGTTGTGGAGTATAGGGAACTGTGTGTTGCAACTAAATCCTGAACTCAAGACAAATATTATGTACCTCATGGTTGACATACTCCCCCCCATTATCTATTCGGAGGAATTTGATCGTCCTTCCTGAATGTGTCTCAACAAGGGCTTTGAAATCTTTGAGATGCTGAAAGACCTCAGATTTTTGCCCGAGAAAGAAAGTCCAAGTGTAGCGTGAGAAATCATCAACAAAAATGATCATGTAACTTGCTTTATTGATTGATGGATGTGGAAAAGGGCCCATGAGATCATTGTGGATTAGATCCAAGGGAGAGAAGGCCTTCTAAGTCTTTCCTTTGTTGAATTTTTCTTGAGGGTGTTTTCCAATGACACATCCCTCACAAATTTCTTTAGAGAAGTGGATGTCAGGCAGACCTTCAACCATTCCCTACTTGCTAATTTGTTGCATGTATCTAAAATTTAAATGCCCAAACCTTTTGTGCCATATCCTACTGCTTTCATCAGCATGTATAAGCAGTAATGCATAATCTGGTTCAATAAATTCAGAAAATGTGTAGATTCTGGATTGGTGATTTACCTCACCAGTGGCAACTTTGGAATTGGTTTGCATGTCATAGATATCCACTGCATCAGGTGTGAATACTATTCTCTTTCTGGTGCTAGAGTTTGTCATCTGATACACAAAGAGAAGATTCACTGAGAGTTTGGGAACGTGTAGCACATTCTCGAAGCTCTTGTTTGTGAGTTCAACTCTCCCTTTGCCGGTGACTTCGACTGGAGAGTCATCCCCCATCAGAATAGGAGGACCTTTGCATGTGTCCAATAAGAGTAGACTTGCTTTGTGGATTCCATGTGGTGTGATGCACTTGAATCTACAATCCAAGCATCGAGAGAGAAGTTAATGGCAATCAAAGCATGGCTAGAATTACCTTTCTTGGGGTTTTGATCTTCTGGCTTCTTCTTCTTCTTGGAACCCTCGGGGATGTGATCTCCAAGGTTGTTTTGCTGAAGTATTTGTGTCATTTGATCTATCTGCTTCTGCATGCATTTGATCTATCTGCTTCTGCATGCATGCAGAAGCAGATAGATCAAATGACACAAATGCATGCAGATTCTGGATGGAAGCCTCGTTGGCAGTAAGTGAATTTCTCCCATTTTATTCCCTTTCCACCTTTGGATCCAAAGGAATCGTTGAAAGGTTTTGAGTACCCTTCCTTCTTTGGATTTCCATGTGCCTTCCCTTTGTCTTTGTTTTTATAATTCTGATTTTGGTGGATGCTACCATCTTGCATAGCAAGTGCATGCACCTTTTAGCCTTTAATTTTTCCCATGTTGATGAGCGTGTTCTGCTCTTGCGTCAGATACTCGATAAAGACCTTAAGAAAGGGAATTTTCCAGGTGGCTCCAAAGGCGATCCTAACTGAATGAAATGTGGATAAAAACATTGAGTATTCTTAACCAAGTATGGAAAGAATGGTAAGAACCATTTGTTTCTCCTCCTTAGATTTATCAACCCTGCAAGCCTTGAGTTGAGACAACAAATCCTTATATTTGGTCCAAAAATCTTGGAGATTGTCGAAGTTTTTTGGATCCAAAGTGAACAATTCCACCTCGAGTATATGTCCCCTCATCTCGCCTTGTTTTCCAAAAATTCCTTCCATGGTGGTCCAAACTTCAATGGGAGTTTTACAGGAGGATATGTGAAAGAGTATCTCAGGAGAAATGAGACTGCAAATAGTTCCATACCCTTCATCCATCTGATTCAGATACTTGGATTTTTCTATGGCTAATGTAGGTTCGGTCTATGTGCCCATGGTTAACATGTATAATCCTCTGCTTCAAAGATGCAATTCCATCTTGTGCTTCCATGCAAAGAAATTGTACGGTGTAAGAATGAATACTTTTGGAAATTCGATTTTCCCATTGTCTTCAATCTTCGGTACCTACAAAAAGAGTCTAGTGTGTCTTTTTCCTAGCAATCTGTCGGCTTTGATACCATGTAAATGTGGATGAACCTACACAGATAAGATCTAGCTAGAAAAGGACATACAAAGTTTGCAGAAAAATGAGAAAAGACGAAAACAAGAGAGAGAGAATCAAAGAATTGTATTAACTAAATGAAAGAATGATATCATACAGTAGATATACATTGCATAGCTCAACTAATGGACCATAATGCATGAGCTAATGTGCCATAGTGGTGGTCTAGAGTGATCTGGACACACACCGACAGTCACGAGAGTTAACTTCCACCTAGTCTAAGTCAACTAGCCTCTCAGTCCTCAGTCAACTGACTGAAGCATCAGTAATGTGCCACTCTAGTGATAATCCCAAGGACAATTCACATTAGCAGTGATGATCCCAATGTTGCATGGTGATGGAACCATTGTGGCATCAAGACTCCACTCAACTGATCCAAATGAAGTGTGAACTGAAGAGAATATTCTTCTATAATGTAGGAAAAGGAATATTCTCCCTAAAATGTAGGAGACTGGATAATGACTAATAAACATAGGGAAAACCTTAAGAAAAATAAATCCTAGGTGTGTATGAAATATCTCCAACAGGTTTTTTATTAGATAATTATTTTTATAAACATAAGATAAGTAAACTTCTTGTCATACCTTTTGAAGTCACTTAGAGATTTGAGAGATTCATTTGGACATGTAAATCCCAACTTAAAAATGTGAATGTTTGCAATCTTCCATGTCTTCATCTATACTTTGATGCTTTAGTTGCTATTAAAAATTCTTATAGATATTAAACCCTTACCACAATACGAAGTAGTTTTTGGCATTTTTCTTAAAATGTGGGTTAATATCATTTCATGGATTGTGACATAGTAAAGATAAATATTTTTTTGAATATTGATGTAAAAATATATAAATTATATTTGTAAATATTATATTATATTTAAAAAAATAGGGTGTATTATCCATTTTAGTATTAAAGAAAAACTTTAAATATATTTTTATTAAAATGTGTTTTGGTATACATTTTCTCTTTATATACTAGTGTAAATTTATGTTAATTTCAAAATTAGCTATCTTGATATTTATATATGTGTTATAAAAATATTTCCGTATAATTATCATATTTTTACTATTTTTACTTATATCTAAATATTGTATCTATTTTTTCTTTTTTTTTGTGTAATAATTTGTATGTTGGATGTATAAATCAATTGTCTTCTTTAGTTATTATTAATTGTTATAAGTATTATATTTCTTTGAATTTACATGGTTATTTGACATCAAAGTTTCACTTAGTTATTGCTTGATGACCTCAAGCACAAATTAGGATATCCTTATCTTACTTTTACTTCCTTTGTAAAAATTGTAATCCTCTTTTATTTTTATTTGGAATAGAATATTTTAATTTTATTGTTTCAAAATATCTTTTTATAATAATAATAATAATAATATTTCTTTTACAATATAATATTATAATTTCACATTTATTACTATCTTAAATACATAGTCCCTAATAACATTACTTTTCTTTAATCTTACAACAACATTATTAGTCTACTCTAGAACACATAGTTTTAAATATTATTAGTTTTTAATATTTCAAAATTTATAATATTATATTTCAATTTTATAAACATTTTTTTATTTTTATTTTAGAGTTTCAATTATTATAATCCATTTTATAACTATTAAAGACATAAAATAGTTACATCACTTCTATTTTTTCTGTTAGGCTATATACAAATAATACATTATTATAAGTGTTTCATAGTTGCTATATTTTTTTAAACATTTCTAATAGGCAGGATGCTATTTTTGCTATTTTCACTTGTTTTATGATAATGTGTGCATGATATTTGGAATAAAATGTGGAGGAACAAGGAAGAATCGAAAATAAAACAAATAAAGACATATAGGAGCCTCACCTATTAATTATTATATATTATTATTATCATTTATCCATATCATAAATAAAGGTGTCCTATCATTAACTAAGTTATTAAACTTTAGTAATAAAAGGTAGTTGAACCACTTGAACTAGTTTTTGGAGAATAAAAGGAAGAAAGCAAGGAAAAAGAGAAACATGAGAAAATATAGAGAGATACTTTTGATATGGTTTTCTCTTGTTTCAAGTAAGATTTCTAATATTCATTCTTTCATTTTTTGAGTTTCATGAGTTGATAGCAAGATTACTCTAAAGGTGGCAAAGAAGAAAGGACTGCAAAGGATAGACTTTTGACATCCTTTAGAAGGTTATTCATTTATCTTGGCATTTTGTTTAGTTTTATTAGAATTTCTGAATTCATTTTCAGTGTTGATTAAGGTTGTTTTAAAGACTATGATGAGCTTGTAGCTTAGATTGATCCGGTTTATTTCAGTCTCGGTCTTTTTCTTTCAGACACCAGTTGTCTTTGTATGATTCAAAATTGCATCCTATACTTCTAAGTCCGATTCTGGTCGAAACCCTCGTTGGGGTTTGTAAAGAGGAACTTGGTTGTAACTCGTAAAATTCATTAATAAAATCATTTTTGGTTTCTTCTCAATTTGAGACTTGTGGTTTATCAGTTTTCAGATGTATGCATTCTTGTACTTATTCATTTAAATTCTTATAAGATTTATTCTCAAACACTTTTTTCTTTTTTCTTTTTTTAAGAACTTATTTCTTGAGGGCTGAATGATATTTTTGAACAGGCTATAAGCCTAGGGTAAAATTATTTCCTATCTCATATAGCCTAATGAGATTTGAAAATGCTTGAGTGAGGAAATTACCATTCCTTGCCTCAACAAGTGTGTGGCAAAAAAATTGATTTTAGATGTTTTCTAGCTTTTGTGCACAAATTCTGTGAAATAATTTTCTTTTGTAGAATTAATAGGGAATCCATTTTTATTTTGGATTTACAAAAATTTACATATGCATAGAGTCTTATATTAATAGTAATATCATGTTCTCTATGAGAATGACAATAGTGGGGAAGGGTGTTCTAGTTCTAGAATCTCATAAACGAGTTCTAGGAAAAGAACCTAAAATCTAGAAAAGAAAAAAGAGTTGCATTTTGTGAAAATTATAACTTTTATAGAGATTGTTCTAAAGCATTTTTTGTGTTTAAATGATATGAAAAGCATAGCTAGGCATCCTAGACATGTGATATCTATGCTGCATAGTTAGGAGGTACCATATACTGTTGAGGATGTGAGATATATATATATGTAGAGCCATAAGAGGAGAATAGTTTATGCGTGCCTCAAGACCGAGATGATGTGTAGAGAATAGTTGGTGGTTTACCAAAAGGGTATTTTGTCAATATAACTTGCAAGTAAAAAATACATATAAACTATTATAGTTTTGAAGATAATCTTGAAATCTTATAATAGCTAATACATGATAATTGAGAGAAATTTATGCATGCAATAGCCGAACCTTATAGCAAATAAATTTGGTTAAGTTATTCACAAATTCAAAATAGTGAAATAATGGTGCTTGCACATAGATATCTCTTCCTAGAAATCTAGGATAAGTTATTATTTCCTTCATCTTGCACAACTGTGAAGATCTAGAGGTTCAAATAACTATGAGTCTATTGAAAAAAAATGACACAAAAAACAACAAGGCTTATTAGCATGCACTCGTAGAAGGATTATGTGCAACAAATATGCACGAGGTCTATGAAATTGCATTTTTTACGAACTTTGAACTCATTTGTAAATAAATGTTGGGTAAATGTAAATTCAAGGCCAAACATTGTGTAACATTGTATTCAATGGCATGGGATATTACCAATCATCTCTCTCTTTTTTGTATACACCATAATGGTGGAGAATGATATCATCTTGAGCCCAAAAAAATATGATCTTCGTTAGTATTGAATTTTGCCAATGAAAACATCCATTATTTAATCTTATATACTTCTAGAAGGTTTAGTTCCAACCACTTCATGGTTTGACCATTCACTTTGGTCATATGGCCTATTTATTTTCGTTTATTGTTATATTCCTGAAGCAATGTCTCTTTATGACATTTTGTTTTTGGATGGATTACATTGCAAGTTTGGATAGGGTAACTCTTTGGCTTTCCATCTTTAGTGTTGGGTATGTGTTATATTCTTTGCACAAGTAGTAATGTTTGTGTGTTGCGCCTCAGGAAAATGGTTTTTTGTCGATGGTTTTCTATTTCCGGTTAAGGAATTAGGGTTATTGAATAATCCAGGTCATTGGGTTAGGGTTTTGGATGTCGCTGGCTCCTATATGTATATTGTATTGTAAACAATGTATCATAATGAATGAATATAGAATATGTTGGTTTTCTTGGTTTGGGTTTCTAGGGGCAATATCTCTGTGTAATGTTTGTATTTGCCATTGTATATTTTTTGTTCTTTTACTAAAAATATGTTTGCAGTAAATATTGTATAAGGTTAAAATCTACAGTTGGTATCAGAGCTTTGTTGGCTTCAGGGGGACGCCTTTGTGGTCAAGGGTTTCGCTCGAGACTGTGATAAGCCTTGTTACAGTGGGGGATCTGTGGTATTGATTTTTCAAGTGAAAAGAAATGGCAAGCAATTCGAAAATGGAGATTGAGAAGTTTAATGGGAAAATTTTTGAGTTATAGAAGCTCAAGATGGAAGATTTGTTGGTGGACAGAGATCAATGGATCGCAGTAGATCCAGGAACATAAACAAATGACTGGAAAAAGTTGGATCGGAAAGCAAAGAGAGCAATCTGAATGTGCCTCTCAGATTCAGTATTACTGAATGTGTCATAGGAAGCTATAGCCAAGGATTTATGGGAAAAGTTGGGGAAGTTGTATCAGTCTAAGTCCCTAGTAAATAAATTATTCCTGAGAAAGAAGTTGTATAACCTGAGGAGAAGAGATGGAGACTCGGTGGCAGATCATTTGAACGCCTTCAATACTATGGTAAGTCAATTAGTATCTATTGAGATTAAAATTTCAAATGAAGATAAATGTATCGGTTTACTGTGTTCTTTACCAAACTCCCGGGATAGTTTGGTTGTGGCCATAGGTAGTAATACAACTACCTTGAAGTGTTATGAAGTGGTCTCATCCTTGTTGTCGGAGGAGATGAGACGGAAGAATATGGAAGGACAGAGCACAAACGCATTATTTGCAAGAGGGCGTTCCCAGGAAAGAAATAGATCTAAGTTCTCAAGTGGGAGATCTAAGTCTAAGGGTAGAACTAAATCTCCTGAAAATTTTGTAAAGGTATGTTGGAGATGTGGAAAAGAAGGGCACTACAAAAAGAAGTGTAGATCCAAAGTTGAGAAAAAGAAGGGATTTGAAGAATCTCCTTCTATAGAATAAAGACCTCCAAGGAAGGAGGGGATGTGTAATTGGCTTCTTCAAGCACACATGCAGATCACGAGGCATGGTTGGTTGACTCTGGTGCATCCTTTCATATGACTCCCCACAGGGAGTGGTTCTGTGAATATGAAAGGTATGATGGAGGTAATGTTTTCTTAGGTGATGATTCGACAACCAGAATCATAGGACAAGGAAAATTCAAGTTGAGGCTCATAGATGGAAGGATTAGAACACTGCCTGGTGTTCTTCACATCCCAGGTTTGGCCAGAAATTTGATTTCTGTAAGCAAAATGGATGATGCAGGGGTAAAAACAATATTTGAAAAGGAAACCTGCGGGATGGTTCGAGGAGCAATGGTGTTGTTGAAGGGAGTTCAGTTTGGAACTTTGTATAAGCTACAAGGAAGCACTATTAGTGATGGGTGTAATAGTTCCATTGTTTCTGATAATGGAGTTGAAGAAGAAAGAACTCCTACAGTCTCTAGAGAAAAGGTTATGATGTGGCATAAAATACTGGGGCATATCGAAGAGAAGGGTCTTCGACTACTACACGGTAAAGGTATGGTTGAAGGCATGTCTAACTGCTCTCTGGATTTTGATTTATGTGAACATTATCTATATGGGAAGCAGAATTGGGTAAGATTCCCCTCTGGTGCAACGAGAGCAGAAGGAATTTTACAGCTAGTTCACAATGATGTTTTTGGACCTGTGTCGGTCCCATCATTGGGAAAATCTATGTACTATGTCTCATTTATAGATGACTTCTCGAGGAATACTTGGATATATTTCCTCAAGAAGAAATATGAAGTCTTTGATAGGTTTAAAGAGTTTAAGGCTCTTGTTGAGAATCAAACAGAGAAAAGAATTAAGGTGTTGAGGAAAGATAATGGCAGAGAGTTCTACGAGAATGAATTTGAAGAATTATGTAAGAAGTGTGGTATAGAAAGGCAGAAGACTACTCCATACACACCTCAACAGAATGGAGTTGCAGAAAGGATGAACGGGACGTTGATGGGAAAAGCAAGGTGCATGTTTAGTGGTGTCAGGTTAGGGCAATAATTATGGGCAGAGGTAGTGGGTATTGCATGTTACCTGGTCAATAGATCACCCTCATCAACATTGGATGATAAGACTCCACAAGAGGTATGGACTGGTAAGGAACCTTCTCTCACACATCTCAAGGTATTTGGTTGTGATGCATATGTTCATGTTCCAGAGGAAAACAAGAGTAAGTTAGATAAGAAGGTTGAAAAGTTTATCTTTATTGGATATAAAGATGGTCTCAAAGTCTCAAAGGTTGTAAGCTTTGGAACCTAGAAGCTAAGAAGGTAGTGTATAGCCGATATATGGTATTTAGAGAAATGAATGATGTTGTTAAACAGGAAGTCCTACCAAGGAAAAACCAGAGAAAATAGAGTTTGATTTAAAGGATGATGAATCAGACTCTACAGAAGAACATGAATCATAATAAGAAGATCCTCATACTCCAGTATTGAGGAGATCGGTTCGAGAAAGAAGGCTACTGGAAAGGTATACTCCATCTGATTTCCGTTCAAATGTTGTTTTGTCTATTACTGATGATTATCCTAGAACTGTTAGGGAGGCAGTGGATTCAGAGAATGAAAATCTTTGGAAAAGGGCCATGGACGAAGAAATGGCATCTTTGGATAAGAATGAGGCTTGGGATCTGGTGGAGTTGTCGAATGGAAGAAATCCCATTGGCAGCAAATGAGTATTTAAAAAGAAGCTGAATGCAGAAGGAAAAGTGGAGAAATACAAAGATCGGTTAGTAGCAAAGGGTTATTCCCAGGTTGAGGGAATTGATTTTGGTGAGATTTTTTCTCTTGTTTCCAAGTTAACCTCTATAAGATTTTTGTTATTTGTTGTTGTTGCATTTGATTTTGAAGTAGAACAGATGGATGTGAAGACAACATTCCTACATGGGGATCTGGAAGACAAAATCTATTTGAAGCAACTAGAAGGTTATGTTGTGAAGGGAAAGAAGGAGTTGGTATGCAAGATGAAAAATTCTTTGTATGGTTTAAAACAATCACCAAGGATGTGGTATCAAAAATTTGATACTTATATGTTGGGACTTGGCTTTACAAGAAGAAAAGAGGATCATTGTGTGTATTTTAAATTAATTGGTGATCATTGGATTTATTTGGTCTTGTATGTAGATGACATGTTGTTGATAGGAAACAACAAGGAGATTATCTAGAATGTGAAAACTTAGTTGTCCTCTAAATTTGACATGAAGGATCTCGGTGCTTCAAATTTCATCTTGGGCATGGAAATTAAAAGAGATTGGAAAAGGAGGAAACTTTGGTTAAATTAGAGAAAATATGTTGAGACAATATTGCAGAGGTTTAATATGCAGGAATGTAAACCAGTCAAGGTTCCTATTCATGTTGGGGTAAAATTATATGTGGATCAATGTCCCAAGACACAGGAAGAGGAGGAGGACATGTCTCGTGTTCCATATGCAAGTGCAGTTGGCAGTTCAATGTATGCAATGGTTTGTACTAGACCGGGGATTGCACATGTAGTGGGAGTTTTGAGCAGGTATATGTCAAAACCAGGGAAGGAGCATTAGACAACAGTAAAAAGGATTTTCAGGTATTTGCGTGGAACTACTAACTATGGATTATGCTATGAAGGAAGACCGGGATTGGACAGAGTGGTGGATATACATGGCTTTGTGGATGCAAACTGGGCTGGAGATCTAGATCGTAGGATATCTACAAGTGGGTATGTGTTTAACCTATTTGGAGGAGAAATAAGGTGGATGAACAAAATACAGGTTGTAGTGGCACTTTCATCTACAGAAGTTGAATACATGACAACCACTCATGCAATTAAGGAAGCAGTATGGTTACAAAGATTGTGTTCAGGTATTGGGTTGGTATAGCAAGCTGTAAGGATAGATTGTGATAGTCAAAGTGTAATTTTTCTGGCGAAGAACCTGTCTTATCATTCAAAGACAAAGCATATTGATATTCAATATCACTTTGTCAGAGACATGATTGAATAAAAGAAAGTATCGCTGATGAAGGTGGACACTTTGAAGAATGTTGCAGACTCATTAACAAAATCTGTGAGCACTGAGAAGTTCTCTTGGTGTAGAGGATCCATGGGCATTGTTGCCCTGGATTGTTGACTATGTAACCCTGTGACCCCATGTATGCAAAGAAAACAACAAGTGGGAGAATGTTGGGTATGTGTTATATTATTTGCACGAGTAGTAGTGTCTGTGCATTGCGCCTCGAGAAAATGATTTTTTGTCGATGGTTTTCTATTTCCGGTTAAAGAATTAGGGTTGTTGACTAATTCAGGGCATTGGGTTAGGGTTTTGGATGTCGTTGGCTCCTATATTTATTGTATTATAAACAATGTATCATGATGAATGAATATAGAATATGTTGGTTTTGCAGTAAATATTGTACAAGGTTAAAATCTACAATTAATTGAAAGTGGCTATCTTCATGGCTCTTTTTTTTTTAATAAATATGTACTCCCATTTTATATATAAATATAATTATGAAACATTTTATCTAATACACGCACACACAAAATGTAATATAAATGTTTTGAACATGCTATCTAGATATGTTAAGTGGTCTTGGTGGTTAAAAATATGTGTTTCCTCTTTGGAGATCACATGTTTAAATCCAAAGGTGGGTAGGGAATGTACACATCCATAGACTAAGTAGTCAAACCACTACATGAAGGGGATCCATTATCCCACAAACAAGGAGGTCTCATACATTGATTTAGCATATGGCTAGATTGAGACCTTAAATTAGATAATTGTTATTATTTTTATCATCACTATCTTCAAACTTAAATTTATATGCATTTTCAATTTTAATTCATATTTATGAAATAACCATATCTATCTTAATGGTGGAAATATGTAAAACATGAAAAATGGCTTCATGTTTTACGAGATTGGTGTTTACTAAGAAAATAGCAAAATGAAATCCACACCAATACTTAAGATTCCAAAGAAGAGATATATTTTTAACTAAATTAATTATTTATTATTGTAATTATTTTCCTTTTATCTTTATGTTATTTCTAATATATTTACTTCAAAATTAAACAAGACAATGCTCATATTAATGATCCTATATATTGTTATTCTTCCATGAGTACTTTGGGGATACAAAAGAAAGTTGTTGGTGTTGAAAGAAAAGTATGATATAGTAAGTGAACACATTTTCAAGACAATTGCGGAAATCGCTGCAAAACAGCTAGTCCCTGCCTCATTGAGGAATCTGAGTTCTCGTTGAAGAGATTTCTAGATTATGTATCTATTGCTATTGGGTTATTAAATAAATAATAGCAAATCCACATACTTGCACCGACTTTTCACATAGAGCAGTGGCAGTTCAATTGTCACGGGCGGGCTTCGAATATCTGCTTGAGGCAAGGAACTATTGCTATTGCGTTATTAAATATATAATAGCAAATCCACTTACTTGCATAATCTTTTTAATTATGAAATTATAAGATGATGATATGATTCTCTAATGAGTTTATTTCCTTAGCTTCGTTTCTATTTTGACGAGACCAAACCCATGCAGCGAATAGGAAGTGGAGCGACAACCAGAGGATTGTTTAAATGTATGGTATGTATTGTGACAGCAACAATGTTCAGTAAGGGATTAGACAGATGTTGGAGTGTTTTTATTAAATTAATTTCATGTATAAGGAAATAAGATGGCATCTTCATTTTGGAATCAGAGCTAGTGGCAGCGGTCACCCAGGAACCTCCACCAGCTGGGAAGGAGTGTATGCAACCGGGTCTGCGAGCAACGCCAGTACCCTGTGGGCTGAGCTGGGTCTATTCGGCCCTGCGCAGTAACAGCATCTGATGATCCTTGGCTTGAGTTTACTTGAAGAGGACGCACCAGAATAAGACAGTTCTCAAAGATTGCTGATGAGTTTCCAAATATGAAGTCAACAGTGCCTTCTATTCTATAGTTTCTGTAGAATTGACGAAGAGTATGAGTGTACAATGTATCCCGGTGGCCAAGAAAGGCACAGTTATAGAAGGAAGAGAGATCACTATCTACTCTTAGGGCTACTGCTTGTTGACTGCCTAGCCCTGCTGCATTTTCAAATGCAATGTCCCGTGCTGAGAAACCATCAGCATTAACAGCTGTAATTGTGAAACCAAATCAATTAGAAATTGCCAACAATCTAAAATAAGATTTACTGGAATTGAGGAATATTAGATTCAAGCTATGAAAAATGATATTCAAACACAAAAGTTATGTTTTACAATTCTGTTTTGCCTCTGCCAGAGAATGATGCAGATATTGCACCGTAAACCATTTCTGAACTAATGGAATTTTTATTTTTTTTATATAATTGTGAAAACACATATATCTTTTTTTGGGGTTTCTAATAATAGTAAAATGTTTTCTTCATAAACTTGTTTTTTGTTCAAATATGTGACAACAACTTTAATTTCCATGCAATTTTAGTTTAATTTCCATGCAATTTTAGTAATTTGCAGCCAACAATCACACCATCATCAAGCACAATAACAAAACCAAACTCAGGCAAACAAAATTCCAACTTGATATGAAGAAGAAGAGGAACCATCATATTACCAACAGTTGCAAAGTCATATGTAGAGGGAGCACCAGGTAGGGACGGCACCCGCATAGACCCCGTGATCACAGTCCTATCCATGCCATCGCCCACAAACATGAGATTAGTCTTGTTTAGAAATTGTCGGAAGAACCACAGTGTTTTTGATAGCTTGTCGACGTTTCGGATCCACAACAGGATCCATCTTCAGGACAAAAAAGCCAGAGACAAAATTAAAGAGGAACCCTAATAAATAATGATGAGGAGTATGGAAAACGCGACAAGCTATCAAAAACACTGTGGTTCTTCCTACAATTTCTAAACAAATCTCTGACCACAGAAATCTAAATGATGAGATTAGTCTTATTGGGAGGAATCCTAACAATCTCCTCATAGACCCCGGCCTTGATACGTATCACGAATCTCCACTCAGAATTATCCGGTGCACTGTTCACCGCTTGTTGAATGCTCATGGAGGATTCAATCTTGGAAACAGTAAAT
This sequence comes from Picea engelmannii, assembly GCA_009831015.1. Lineage (NCBI taxonomy): Eukaryota > Viridiplantae > Streptophyta > Pinopsida > Pinales > Pinaceae > Picea > Picea engelmannii. The sequence continues at coordinate 228,977 of ML808896.1, forward strand.
TATGTCGGAAACCAATTCATCTACCTCTAATTCATCCCAAATTTTATTATAATGATCGTAATAGCCTGCAGTGGTAGAGAAATTGGACGATCTCTCCGTTTTGGGAGGCCTCCATAGGACCATATCCTTCCTGTATGCATCCAGAGCATCGACCATGCTGAGGGCATTACTAGTGAAGTTCATGACTGTAACCAGTTCTTTCATGGATCTTCCCACCATCCGGGTCAGGTGAAGTTGCAGGGTCTGAGGAGGGGCGTAAGGGAAACTTGTGTATAGATGCGGAGATTTTCGAAGTCACGCCTTCACTCTTCGTGGTGGATGATCTTCGCTCTCCATGCTGGATCTTCCAAAAACAGATGGGGAAATACGCTGGAGTATAGCTCAGGCCAAATCTCAAGGAAATCGTCTTTGAAATGGAAGGATGACCAGTCATTAAGCTTGATGGATTTATGTTATACCATGGAATTAAGTGGAAGACTTGCATGGCATTAGATCGTGGCGTTCAGCGAAGGAGAATAGGCCAATATTCGTGCAGAAAGCCATTGAGCTCTGAGGAGGCGAAAAGGCCGAGGAAACAAACAATGTCAGTTGTGGCAGAAGGTTGAGGCAGAGTGGCACTGCACCTCAATGATGGCAGGTAGGAAGTGCAGTGCAATGATGGCATATGTAGTGCCAACCAATAAGATTTTTTTGTTTTATAATTATTTTAAAACCCATACAATTGCAGAAAATAAATTAGTACACACGAGAGCTAATTAAGTCAAATCATAGTGAACGAACCAATAAAAAAATTCCAATTGAAAAAATAAAATAAAAAATTTATTTTTCAAAAAATTGGAAATAATACATATTTTTCAAGAAACTTACTAAACACTTACTGGAAAGTTATACTCCTGCTCCAAAAAGTACCTATTAATGCCACAAAACAAACCATATAATACCCAGTCAACGATAGTTGAACTCCAAGCCGTTGCTATAGTCCCTCGCCTAGGCAGGGACTAATAAGTAAAACTCATACATGAAGATTGGAGAAAAATATCAACAAGCAATGAAGGATGAAATCATTAGTCAGTTGCAAACTTCACGGGAAAAGGGCCGAATACAAAAGCCAGATGAAAAAATAATCTGGCCTATAAACTATTTTTAGCCTCGTGGACATTAAAAATACTTTCTTTCTTCTATATAGTAATAAAAAACAATTCAAAAAACGATGAAATATCATACCATGAGAGTTTGGTACCCAAATAACAAACAAGCATAAAAATAAAACACCTTGAATGAACAAAGAAATATGCAACGAATGAACAAGCATAAAAATAAAACACCTTGAATGAACAAAGAAATATGCAACCTATAAATATATGTGAAGAATGATGGTAAATATTTCTTATAAAAATGACAAGAGAAGATATTCAATGGAATGTGGAGTTAAAAAGGCAACCAAAATATGCATGGAAAAAATATCAATAATTCAAAAAACCAGTGGTTTTTATGCAGATTTCTATGTAGTTTTTAATCTTATATGATCCCTTAATTATTTAAAAATTACTTCCGATTTCATATATTTTATTTTAATTACTAATTAGTGTTGTATTATTTTTTATATAATATATACCAGATTTGTGAGTATGGTCATCCACTTACATAAAGTGAAATGAAATCAATCCTGAAGCACGAATGGAAAATCTTAGTGGAAACTCTTGAGAGAACTCCCCATCCACTATTTAATAATGTGTTCACTAATCTAGTTCCAATCTTATAATAATAAAAAAACTTTCTTCCACTATTAATAGGAAAAAATGAGTTATGAGCAATTCTTCAATCATTGTTTTTCAACTAAGGCAAGAGAATCTGAATGTTATTGTAGGATGTAGCCTCACAATGTGATCATCCTACTTTACCTTCACTCATATCTCTTTGATGAATACCAGATGACACGACACACATCCTCTCTCTAGTGTTATCTCACTTAATCCCTAGGCACATAGTGTGCCATTTCATCTATAATGCAATATTTTATAAGGTTATATACCATACACTTTATATTTTACAAGGTCATGGAAAATTGTTTTAAACTATAACTCTACATGTATTTACTACCATCACTTTAATCTTCTTTGACAAATAGTAACCTTCGGGTTTATTTACTTTCTCATCTAAATTAAGTGTCTCTCTATCTCTAGTCACTAGATCCTTTTGTACTATTTGTGAAGGCCTTCGGTCTTTCAATGCACATGCATTCCAATCTACCTAGATAGCCTCCAAAATCCCTTGTTTTATGCTTTTGTTGCATAAGTTCCTCCACCAATGAGCAAATCAGACTTTTTGATTGGTCCTACTCCAATATTGGATTAGACTATCCACACCTATGTTTGCTGCATAGACTATAATTAGATTGCCCCAAGTCCAATGATGCCACATATTACTATGAAGCCTGGGTTTCCTCAAACCCATTAAAATTTATCTTGAGGCGGTTCAAAATGGAAGGCTACCATTTTGATACATCTTTGGTATGGATATCCTTGGATGGCACTACAATCTTCAAGCAAGACAAATTGATGTCCTATGCTTCACTAATGCCTCTTTCAATCCAATTCACTATTATGTCCTCCTCCATCCCATATTTTTTTCATTATAAATTCACAAATGTTCTTTGACATTTGACTTTCCACCATATTTATTTCGATGGCTTTCCATTGGAAGATATAGTTGTTCCTTTCTTTCTAAAGATTCCAAAGGATAAACCCCAACATGTTTTCCCTTTTCCCTTACTTGGTTAATTACATTGTGTAGTTTCCTTTGGAAAACTTCCCCACTTCTATCAAATCTCTCCACTCCTAAACTTTAATGAGGTATAATCCCAAATAGTGTGATCCAATGGGCACTACAGAAAAAAGTGGTCTATTATTTTTTCTACATGCCGAGAGAAAACACAAAAATAAGAACCATGAAAACCTCTTTTTTAACATTCTCCCAAGTTAGAATCCTCATCCAAATAAATTACCATAATGAAGTTGCCAACTTCAGCCATCAACCCATATCCAAATCCTCATCCAAGCACTTGGTTAAAATCTTCTTGATTCTAGAAGTGGACAAGGCTAAATTAAAAAAAAAAAAAACTTCTTATTCCCTAAAAATTCCCATCTCAAACAAGCATGTGAGTGACAATACCACTTGTAGAGGGCTCACTAATTTGATAAAAGGAAAAATCCTCCTTCATAGATGGTCAAGTTGGCACGATATTCTGCTTATCAATTATATGTTTCGCATGTTTTGTCGTGTATCTATTATCTATTTTGCAAGGTAGAAACCTATTGTGTTGTTCCATGTGTTCTCTCCTATAATAAACCTATTGTGTTGTCTCCTCTATGCATATCCATTAGTAGAAACTTTATGTATTGTCTCTTGTCTTCTCTCCTGAAAGAACCAAGAGCAAAAGGATTTCCCTAGATGTCACAATCCAAGCTATTAATTTATAAGTATCATAGAATGGGAGAAGATGATGGTGAGTCCAACCCATCGAATCTAGAAATGTTAACATGTCCATC
>ML808897.1:15491-44324 GCA_009831015.1 Picea engelmannii
CTAAGTGCATTCCAAAACTAATCAAAACAACTATCTTCTTACCTTTTAAACAGCTCCCCAGCAACGGCGCCAAAAATGTCAGGCTGCTAAATTGAAGCTTTGAATGACCTGAAACACTAAATTGTCAAACCAGGGTTGGTAAACTTCGAGCTGATACACAGTATGTGCAGGTAAGAGTCTAGTCTCTATCTGAATGTTATCCTAAGAAGAAAACACACACTTATTCTGAGAACTTGAATCTTAATGACTAACTTGAAACTGAGCATTTCCTATTTAAGTCATAAACAGAAAAACAGTCTTGTGCTCAAATGTTGGTGCTGCTATTTCTATTCAAAAGTGTGGTTCCACAAGATTATTTTACCTCTATGCCCAATCATCTACCATCATCATTTCTATTTAAGTTAGGACACACAGAGTATTATCGAAAATGCATTCATTCTAAGCAGCAAAAAATCAATTTAATTATGTCTACAGGAAAACAGAGTACTATCCTATCTACTGGTACCAGGAGCTCCCTTTGTTCTAACTGTAATCTAACTATTCTAAGCAGGAAAGGCAACTACTATCTAACAAAGCAAAATGCATGCTAATTCTAAGTTACATTCGAATTGAAAATGAAAATCCAAACAATACCTCGTTCGTACTCTTAAACCCTACAGGCATCAATCATGTGTTTTATATTCACCAACGCAAAAGATAACAGTATGTGGGAAGTGATTCTGGTGGAGAACGATTACACACAATTCTGAAACACTAAATCTATGATGCACTATGAGATGCAGATAAACTATTCAGGTAAGCGAATACTAACACACTGAAGAAACTAAATCTATGACATAACAAAGCTAAATCTATTGAAAAATAAGGCAGCGACTTGCACCGGTTTGGCGGGCCCAACCAAATGGCACAAACGCTGTGGGTAACAACCAGAGCTAACTAGATCATTCTATGCAAACATGGTGTAACTTCATGCCCCATTAACTCATAAGAACAATACTCAAATCATACGATAGTCGAATAATATAACGTAACAGCAGTTTGTATTCAAAAACATAGGTTCACGGCATAACATAATCCAGCAACAATAACAACAACAACAACCCGTTCTCAGGAGTGATCCCGGGTTTATATCCAAATCCTTCTATTTGTAACAGTCTAAAACAAAGGTACGTAAAACAAACGGATCCCCGATCTGAGAATAGTCTTGGAATCAAGTTTTTAAAATGTATTTCACATCTTCGTGACACGTAGTGTCACGAAGTGTGAACGATGAAGAATAATCGATCCAGGTTTATCATTATGCCTTCGAGCACCCTGTGGCGATGACTCCAGCTGTCATGCGAATCTCTCTGTCTCCCATTCGAACCAAAATGCACAGATCTTGAGCGGCTGCAATGGTACCTCCACGGGTACGAGTTGGTACCTGGTACCGACATCCTGTTCCAAAAATAGAAGTGGTACCTAACCCAAGCGATATTAGTTCCAATACCAATTTAAAGCATTAAAGTGCATAAAAATAGCTTGAAATGCAAAGATACCTTAGGTAACCCCATTGAATGGTAGGGAGATGTTAATTATGTCAAAACGAGGCCAAAAGGGTGGTATTGGCATATAAGTGGAGGTTTGTGGTATATAATATAGGCAAAGAACATGATCAAAACTGGGGACCAACAGTTGGCTAGGAAACAACAACAAGAGTTGAGGAAGTGGCTGAGGTATGTTGAAAACCTCAGTGACACATAGCTGGTTTTCACCTGTGAACCAAAAGTTGGAGAAGCCCTTAGTGATGAGGAAGGCAGATCATTTACAGATCTCATGAACTGCCAAGAGGGCAAACATGAATTTTCCAATTGCCAAGTGGGTAATGAAATGAGATCATTGGAGGATCTCATAGACTGTCAAGAGGACAACAAAGGAAATTCATATTTCTAGGTGGGAAATGGTATGAGATTAATAGAGGATCTCATAAACTGCCAGGTGGGTAGAAGTGGAATTTCAATTTGCTAGGTGGGCAATGGAAAGATATCAATGGAAGGTCTCACGTACTACCAGGGGAGTAGTGTTGAAAGTTCAGGTTGCCAAGTGGGCAATGTGATGGGACCAGTTGGTCTCATAGACTAATAGGTGGGCAACAAAAAATTCCCAATTTTCCAAGTGGGCAAGGCTAAAGAGATGAGGCTATGTGAAAGTATCATTAACTCAGAGGAGAGTTCGGATCAGTAAGGAGTGTTGACGGAGGATGATTAGAAATACATTCTGATCATTGGAAGAATTGAGGTATTCCTACCAAGCAGCCCAGTTGAGGCTAGCGAATGTGTTGCATATGCAACAACAGAAGAAAGGTAGCCAGAAGAAACTATCAAAGAGGAAGAAATGGAGCAGACACTAATGTTTTCCCCTGTAGGAGAAGAAGAGCATTCAGCCAAATTGCTCAAAATTTTCAGCCGGGAAGCTGAACAGGAGATGACTGCATCACTGAAGCTTGCAACAGAAGAGGAAGCAGACAACACAGACTTTGTTGATCTGTGTGAAGAATTGGAAACCCTGGAGAGGAGGGTGATAGTGAAAACCCTGCACATCCACCAGATCAAGTTGGAGAAATATGGAGGAGCATACCAACCCCAGGAGAAGATGGAAAAATTTGGACTTGAGCCAACACAAGGAGAGATGACAATCAAGCTGTCACAGGAAGAACCTGAGCAACAACTCAGTGATAAGACTACAGAACTAAATTTTGCAGCAGGGTGGCAAGTTAATGCCACAAGGAATGGAAAAAATCGTAAGGGGGATCGAGTTGATCTACCCATTGAGATGAAAAATTGCATCAGAGAGGACTGCATACAGAGAACCAACCACTGGAGCAATTGGGCAAGGTGATTGATGAAATTAGAAAGTTGATGTTGAAGTCAACACAGGAAGCTTCCAGCGAAGAGAAGTTGAACACAGGAGAACCTGCAAGAGCAGCAGGAAAGAAGAAGATGTAGCAGTAGAAAAAATGAAGTAGTGGAGCATATGGACAACTCCAAGGGAAAGTTTGGGATCCAGGTGGATTTTAGCACTAGAGAAGAGGAGATCATGAGCAGGAGCTCATGATTTTTCTAGATGAGGAGTATGATGCAGGAGCATTGTTCCAACTCAGCAAAGCACCATCACATCCATTGCACATTCATGGAGGAGAGAAGCTCAACCCTCTCATTTTTCAAAATTATTAAATCAAACCCCATTTGCGGATTTGCATTGTAAGGATTTTAATGCCAGACCACACCTTTGTACAGGTAGTGGTTGAGGTTGCCTTAAATGGTAGCCTGCAGCAAGCCTAGGATGTAGTCAGGTCTGGGCATCCATTTATGTAATGTAGTCGTAGAGGTATGGAGCCACTTTGCAGATAGCAATTCTCAGAGATGGTGATGAGGATAAGCTCATGAGAGCCCTCTTTTTGTAATAGGAAATAAGGAGATAGAGAGTCTCTAAGGAGAATAGGAGAGACCAGAGTAGAGAGGTCTCGGGAGAGAGAAATGAGACTTGTTACAGTCCAATTTTTGAAAACATTTGTATAGACTTACAGAAGTAATAGAAAAGTAGTTTTCTTGCATACTGTGTGTTTATGTGTTTACATGGTTTTATGCATTTTAATGTTTTAAATGCGTAAATGGTGAGGTATTGCATAAGTTTAAATTTCTTCTTGTTTTGAGTTTCTGAGTGCAAGGAGTGCACATAGTCCGCAAGGTGTGCATTGACAGAGGTGAGGTAACCTCAGGAAAGCTCAAGGAGGATAGCATTGAACCTTCATTAGCAAAGGTGCAAGGGGTGCATAGGAAGGAACTCTATTTCAAGTTCAGGGAAGACAGAACTACTGAAGGTTCTGTAAAGCTCAACTAGGATGGCATTGAGCATGTGCATAGAGTGCACATGAGGGACTCTATTTTGATTTCAGAGAGAAGAAGTGTCGAGGAGAGACACTTACAGAGTTGGTGAACACTTTGTAGGCTCTACAAGGTGTGCATCGAGCAGAAGAATGCCAGGAGGGCGTGAAGCATTTCTTTGCAAGAAATATTTCAAATTGAGCTCTTAGAAAACTCAACAGTATGAGGAGTGTGTGAGCACAAACTTGTCTCAAGTTCTTAAGTTCAGGAGCAACAGTTCCTTTGCACACGGAGTTCCATAAAAAGGGAGCAGAGGTATAGAGAACCTTTCGAGGTTTCCGAGTCGACAAAGCTTAGGAGGGGAAGTGTTTCTATAACACAAACGAGACCCAAAGGAACTGGGATCGCAAGAGAAGCATTGAAGGTCGAGACCTTCAAGCGTCGAAAATCTTCCAAGGGAAAGGAAGAAATGCAAGATTAGGAGGGAACTACAACTGTCGTTGGATCAGCAACAAAAGCTTGGATCTGGACTATCGAAAATTACATCCAGATAGCAAGAGGAGAGTGTGCAAAGAGAATAGATCTGGACCATCATATCTATCACAGATAGCCGACAGTCGTCAGATCTAGCATAGAGGACCGATAACCGTCGGATCCGGGAGAAGGTGCACGAGGTTTAAGCCTTGTAACAATAGAAAGGAGAGGACTCATCAAGTTCTCAAAAGATCAGGACCATCCATCTTGGAGGACATGTGGTGAATATCCAGAAGCCATCTGTGAAATAGGAGTGTGGACTTCCCCAGAATCGTGAAAGGGAGAATCGCGATTGAAAAAGGACCGTTGATCAAGGTGGATCATGGACCATTGATCCTGTGTGGTTGAGAGTTTTTCAGAATTCGTGACTTGGAGAGTGTTGTGACTTGGGGTCAAGAGTCGCAAACTTCTGGTTCATGAAACCCTGAAAGAACCAGGATTGTTATATCGAGGAAGGATTAGAGCCATCGATCTCGTAGTAGATACGATTTTGGACTTTCAGGAACCGGGAGTTGGAGGGACAAGGGGTCAACCCCTCCACATTGCTGAAACATGAAAACTAGAGAGTCAGTTGGATGTTAGCCACTGGTCATGAGACGATGGTCATATGAATCGGGAGTGAAGGTAGAAGCTAGTGGGAGCTAGGCTCTATTTCATGGTTTAGCGATTCAAAAGATAAGGAGCCTGGGAGAGCTTGCATGCAGGAGTCCCGAAACCCTGAAACATGAAAGGTGTGTTTTTTAAGCCCTGGGTCATAGCCCGAGGTCACCAGATAAGAAGGGGCTAGTTGGAAAGGAATCAACGCCGAGGTGTGTGTTGGTCAAGAATAGAGAAGAGTGTTGAAAAGGGGGCGCACGCATAGGTTTTCTCAAGGCCTGTTCCAGAGGACAAAGGGACCTGTGGATTCATTTAGAGGGTTCCAGCAGGAGCCTGAAGAGCCATTTTGGCTCAATAAGGAGAACGATCCAGAGACTAGGAGGTTGTAGACCCTGCTGAGGTAGGGGGTCTGCATCATCCTACAAGAAGAATATCATAGCGGTTGATACTGCCAATATCTTCTTCGACGAGTGTGGGTCCATTTTGGGATACCATAGACCATCATCTCTGATCGGGACAAGAGGTTCCTCAACACAGTTTGTTCAAGTCTCTAGTCACTATTGGACACCAATATCACTAAATGCACTGCTTTCCACCCCCAAACAAATGACCAAACATAGGTTGTCAATCAAATGATTGTGAAAATCCTATGCATGTACAACTCTAAGCATCCATGTACATAGGATGAGAGTATCCCCTATGTTCAACAGAGTTACAACAGGGCTCTCCATAGCTCCACCGACCATAGCCCATTTCAAGTGGAGATGGGATTCCAACCCCTGGATCCAATTGATGTTGCACTACCTCTTACCACCACATAGATAGGATATTGGTGGTCACCCACCTATTCCAACTGGCTCCTCTTATCCATTTTTTAAGTTTAGCATGCTCTTTTGTACTTCTTTGTAATTGCGGGTTCTACACTTTCGGGGATTTCTGAAGCCCTACACATCTTCCAGGTGGATATTGGTGGCCTCTCATCTAATCCAACTAGATTATTTTGTATGTTTTAATGTCAACACATCTTGTTGTACTTCTAGGGTTGTTTTGGAGGCCTAAACAATGTTTTTTTGGCTCACCACAGTCAAAGCATAAACAGAGTTAGAGTTTGATGGAATAGTGTGTAGTTCTTTGAAAGAACTTTCCAATGGGCTATCATGCATCTAAAAAGAAGGTCGTATGTGAAATTTACGATCCCTGGAAGTTGAGGTACCAATTTACCCATAGGGGCCTACATGACTTTTGGCATTTCACCTCCTAGGGTTAGGTGTTTAGATGTCTAAGGTTTTGGAATTCATAAAAATTCCTCTAGAGCCTCATTGTAATCATTCTACTCAGACGTATGTGTGTAACAACCACGTCTCTTCTCAAAGATAGCTACCACCATTCAAGCAAGTGTTTCAGTTATGTAGTTTTATAGTTTCAGCCTATTTCATTTATTCAATAGAAGATATTGTTTACTAGATATCTGTGTTATTCTTCATATCTCTGTGTTTATTGTATTCAGTATGTTAATCAGTTCGTTCCGCTCCTAAATATAGATGATTGATGGAAAACATTTCTATTTGATGAAACTATTTCCTATACATATAAAAGTTATGGAACTTGGAAATGATACATCAAAAGAATACTTAAAACCTTTCACTAAAAATTTGTTGATACTTCCACATCTTTTCCTTCCTTTCGAATTGAAAATATATTATAATTGATCCATAGAGAATTTTGATCCTATTAGTTTCAATTTAGGACATGACAAGAAAGTGAACAATAAAGATGAGATGATCCCTGAGAATCAAGGACTGGCTGAAACTCATCCGGAGAAGGATGAGAAAGATATTCCCTCGATATCAATCATTATATGAATATATTCTATAAAATGGATGAGAATGTATCATGGAAATTTACCTTTCAATTTCAATTGGTAGATTCCATTATTAGTTATTTTGTGTTTTCGTCGAGAGAACATATTGATTCAATTTGCAACATATTATGATAAAGAATATGTGGATTTATCTACGAGAAAAATGAATAAATTAAATACATAAGATGTCTTTTACATCACATTATATGGATTAAACCCATTGTTCCTTATGGCAATTCCAAAAAAGCGTACTTCTAGATCCAAGAATTTTTTTTGTAAAAGTGTTCAGAAGGGAAAATCATATTATGTTGCAATAAAACATTTTTCTTCAGCTAAGTCTATCTCCACTGGTCATTATAATTTTTTTTATTACATATCCATTGATGATTCCTCTGGATCATCCAAATCAAAGTTTAAATCAATTGGTTTGGATGATCTGTAGCACAAAACGAGTGAATATATAACACCACCCTCCAAGACCCTGGAGAATGGTGATGAAAAATAAGTCATTTTCTTTGGGTAATCCTAAGAGTGGTTATAAAAAAGATACATGGTCATTAATTAGTTCCAGTACAGTAATTCCCTTCAACCAGTCTAGAGAAATGGGATATTTCTCAACTATTCCTCTATCTATTCTTCCTTCCCACTAGAAATGGAATAGAGTTCATCATTTTTTGTAACGATCCTAAATGAACTTCAACACTACCATTGTGATACACCCTTGGAGCACGTAGGTGCATATTGAAGGGAACATCGCATGAATAAATTAATGAGTTATTAAAAATATAGAAGATCTTAGAGAATAAAAGAAATACTTAGAACTGATAGAAAGAGAATAATAAATTTATACAAATTTATAAAATGGAAACATAATAAATCTAAGTCCAATTGTTATGCCTAATAAAAATTTATAGAAATGTGTCTAAGGGAAATTAGACTAATTAAAATCTAGAAAAGGAGAGTAAAAATTAAGACATGTGTACAATGTGTGCATGAAATTAATAAAAAGAAATGATTTCATGAGAGAATGAGTTGTCAATATAGACTTAGAATCCTAATTCAATCTAGACTCTAAATCCTAACTAAGAGAATATTCATAATCAAAATCCAATTGTAAATTAGTTAGGAGACACAATAAAAGAGAGATTGGGGGACTAAGAGACAACTAGGAGAAAATCTAGGAACTAATTGAGGAGGTGAGGAAAAATTCAAATTTATTTAAATTAAAAAGAGATAAAACATGTGCAACTTGAGGGAAGAGTGACATGTGTACAGGGTGAATAATCTCTCAATTGATTATTAAAAATTAATTAATTATTCATGATATGACAATTGTCAAGGTGAAAATTCTTATAAAAAGAATGGTGAGGAAGGAGTACGCACCCTATTATTGGATGAATGAAATGCTATAAAAAAAAATTCATGACTAGTTTACTTTTGTTGGGCTACAATCTTTGCATAGAGGTGGAAGCCTCTCCTTGCGAGGGCAAGCTTGAGCTAGTTTTGATCTGGAATTATGTGTGTGATTCCATTGCGACTCGGGGAGCTAAGGGGGAATAACAGTACCCCTATTGTTGGATGGGAGGTACTGGTGAAGTCATTCGATTAGGAAGCAATAAAGGAAGAAAAACAATCCCTCAAGTTGAATATCAACCTCGTATACCATCAAGTTTTATGGTTACTATATTTAATTGTTAAATACAAACTTAATGAATATGCATACCGATTTTATATGTATTTAATGTTTGAATAGTGGTATCATATTCTTGTGACTTTATAAAATTATATTTTAATGTGGATGGAATAGGTTATACCAAAATGTTCGCAAACATATTGTTAAATTTGTATGACAATTAGTCAATATTTATTTTATTAAGCAACTATTGTGATTCACATTGGAAATTGGGATTTTATATTATGTTGATTAGTATTCTACATTTTGGATGATTGAAATCGATACACATTGATTAGATTTTTTTATTATGGGTCGATGTGAATCATTATCAATATTAAATGGTATATATATAAGGCATGAATATCAAAGGTATTTCATTTTCATCCACCCCTTGTTGTGTTTTAATGGAAGCGAATTCCATTGTAGACGAATGATCAATAGGAAACCAAGTTATAGAGGAGACAAATCCTAGGGTTTCAGTTCGTTTAAAGTGCGCCAAAATGGATCCTTCCTCGCCTCCAAAAAACTATATAGTTCTAGGCCGGAAGGTTTGTCATTATGGGTTGGTTCACCTTTTCAAGATGAGAATATAGGCATAAAATGTAATAAGGTTCCATGTACATCTGTAAATTTTAGTGGTGATGGATGGAAGCATTGACTGATGACAACGAATAATGTGGAAATCTATGATTGTGAAGTGTAGATATTGAGAAAAGACAATATCACAAGCTCAAGGAAACAACTGCAAAAACCAACAACCTTCCACAAAATAAGAGACACTGATCTAATTGATCTGTTTGTTGATTACATTGAAGAGCTCCTCTATTTAGAGGAGACAACATTGATGAAGGTAGATGGAAGGTAGGTGGATAACTCTCTCATGAAGTAATGAGACAAGTAGATGGATGGACAATTTACCCACTCTAGTGATAAGTCAAAGAAGCACATGGTGATTGTCCATAAACAACCAAGAAGGATGACATGTACTACCTATCCTAAGTAAACTTATACATCAACACCCCCCCATAAGTGCAACTTAGGGAAGTAAATAGGAAACACATATATGGGTCATGGCTACTAGGCCTACTAAGGTACCCAATACAAACTCTCATAAGTGGAGAAAAGGAGAAAAGTCGTAGGAAAAAACTCCTCCCCTAAAGAGAGAAAACAACATAAAAATGAAGGTAGGAGGTCTTAAGATAACCCCCCAGAGACAACGTCTTTGAACCCAAGCATCAATCGTAGTTGTAGAAAGTGAGGTGATGCCAAAGGTTTAGTGAAGATGTTAGCAACTTGCACTTCTATAGGAAAATACTCCAGGTTGAGAACACCATCCTCGATAAGTTGGCGAATGAAGTGCATGTGGATCTCAATGTGTTTGGTCAGTTGATGTTCCACTCGGTCGCAAGAAATGTGTATGGCACTCTGATTATCACACCAAAGAGTGGTGGGACGATCCTACTGTCTGCCAAACTCTATAAGGATTTTTCGAAGCCAAAGAACATCTTGACTTGCAAGAACTGTAACATGATACTCAACTTCCATAGAGGATAAAGAAATTGCATATTTCTTCTTGCAAGACCATGTAATAGATGTGGAGCCAAGACAATAGACAAAGACAGATGTGGAATTCCGTTCATCAACCAAACCATCCCATTCAGATTTGGTGAATACCACAAGCTAAGAAGCACCAGAAGAGTACTGAATACCAAAATTGGTATTACCCTGAATGTACCTCAGAATGCGCTTTACTGCCTTCCAGTGACTCTCATGAGGATCTTGAGAGAACTGAGAGACAAATCCTACTGCAAAAGATATGTCAAGACATGTATGAGTCAGATACAACAAACTCCTAATCAGTTGTCGATACAATGAAGGATTAACATGTGGTGAGGAGAAAATGGAAAAAAGTGTGACTCCTGATTGAAATGGAGTAGGAGAAGGTTTGCAATCAACCATGCCAAAGCGTTGAAGTAAATCAAGTGCATACTTCTGCTGAAAAATGGAGATTCCTTCAGAAGACTAAAGAACTTGGAGACCAAGAAAATAATGCATAAGCCCTAGATCTGTCATATCGAATTGTCCCATAAATGCTTTTTGAATACTCTGAATCATAGATGAAGAACTCCCTGGGAGAATTAAATCATCCACATACATAACCAAAATCAAGAGATCAGTACCCTGCTTCTGAGTGTAAACTGTAGGATCAGAATGATAGTGATAAAACCCATAAGAAAGTAGAAAACTATCCATCTTCTCATACCAATCTTGGGGATCTTGTTTGAGACCATAAAGAGAACGTCCGAGCCTACAAACAAGAGAAGAATCCTGCAGAAAACCAGGGGGATGCTCCATGTATATTTCCTCGTCTAAGTCACCATGTAGAAAAGCGCTCTTTACATCCATCTGGTAGATTGACCATCCTTGGGAAGAAGCAAGTGAAAGCACAAGGCATATAGAATTCATCTTGGCAATAGGGGAAAAGGTCTCACAGTAATAAATTCCTTCAACTTGTGAAAACCCCTTAGCCACAAGACATGCCTTATACTTGTCAACAAAGCAATTTGTTGCATATTTGGTTCTATAGATCCATTTACATCGAAGTAGATTTCGTCCCTTTGTAAGAGAGACGAGATCCCATGTGTGATTCTTCATCAATGAAGAATAATCCTCTATCATGGAAGCATCCCACTCAAGTATGCCAACAACATCAGAAAATTGTTGTGAAACATTTGATATAGTATGACTCAAGAAGGAGACACATATTATTTGTGATTGAATAGGGGAAGAGGCTGAGGCTGAATAGTTGAAATCAGTTGGCTCATAGCCATACCTGTCAGGCCTCTTTATCTCATGAAAGATCCTCCTGAGATGTAATTATTAATCAAGTTGTTCATGTTCTTGATCAATTTGTTCATGTTCAGGATGCTCATGCTCCATTGGTGCAGGTGGTATATTTTTTTCTGATTGATGTTGATGTTGAACTTCAAAAGGTTCATTATCATCTTCTAAAGCAAATTTTTCAACATGTTCAACACCATTGTCTACATGACAATCTGAATATGGAGAAGGATTTGATGTGGGGTTGAATCCTTCATCAAAACAAACAACTCATCGAAAGAAGACTTCTTTAGTAATAGGTTCAAATAACCTATATGCTTTTATGTCCTCGCAATAACCAAGGAATATCAATGGTTGGGTTTTCTTCTCCATAGCTTTGCATTTTTCAACTGGTATTAAGGCCCATGCTAGACTTCCAAATACTCTAAAAGAAGAGACATCAGGCTTAACATGGCTCCAAGCTTCCTTTGGAATTTTATGCAATATTTCCCGATAAGGCATCCTATTTTGAATGTAGTTTGCACAGTTTACCGCTTCAGCCCAAAAGGAAGATGACATGTTCTTGGACTGAATCATATAGTTTTCCATTTCTTTTAGTGTTATGTTATTTCTTTCAACAACACCATTTTGCTGAGGGTTGTAGGGAATAGTGAGCTGATATTGAATGCCATGTTCTCTACAAAAATCTGTGAATCCCTGATTGACATACTCCCCCCCATTATCTGTGTGTAGTTTCTTGATAGAAAGAGTTGACTTCTTCTCAACAAAATCCTTGAATTTCTTAAAAGTAGCAAGGACCTCACTCTTTTACTTAAGAAAGTACACCCAAGAGCGATGTGATAGGTCATCAATGAAGGTGAGTGCATACTTAGCCCCTGAAAATGAGCGAGTTGGAAATGACATGAGATTTCTATGTACCAACTCAAGAGGTGTTGTAGCACGCCATGTTTTTCCCTTAGGAAAATGATCTTGATGTTCTTTTCCAAGGACACAAACTAGACAAACTCCATCAGTACAAGAAACTTTAGGAAGACCAAGAACCAATTTTTGGGTGCTCAACTGCTGCAAATATCTATAGTTGAGTGTCCAAATCTTTCATGCCAAAGCTTACTCAAAGAATCATCATGTGCAATGAAAGAGGAACCTAAGGAAGACTCAAAAGAAGCAAACTTATACAGTCGAGAACTATGATCTACTTTTCCCTATGCAACAACAATGTCTGGATTTTGTATTTCTCGAATGATTACATCATTAGGAGAAAAATCTATTGTTTTCCCATTACCAAAATGACAAATCTGATATATAGAGAGAATATTTGCAGAGATGTTAGGAACAAGAATAAAATCATTAATTCACCCTTTATCTAACTGCACGATGCCGGATCCAAGAACATCTAGCTATGTAGAGTCTCCAACTGTTATCTGTGAAATGCTACATCCAGATGTAGAAGCCAACAACTCATGAGAATGAGTCATGTGGTGTGAAGCACTAGAATCAAGTATCCAACTATCTAAAGATGCATACAAATCTTGAGCTGATAAAGCATGTCCTTTACTGGTAGAAGAAGGTTTTAGTACTGAAATATTATGTTGCTTTATGGATTCATTCAAAGCTTCAAGTTTCAACCAACACTTAGATTCTACATGCCAAAGTCCACCACAAAAACTACAGGTGTCATTTGATTTTTTCTTCTTTGTATTGGAGGAAGACTCCCCAGACTTGGAAGATGGAGAAAAGGTTTTTTTTTTTGCTGAGGCTTGGAGGTAAACTTGCTAGCTGGAGAAAAATCTTTCTTCTACTTATACCGGGTCTTGTGCTTAGTTTTGGAGGTATGAACCACACGAGCCTTATTGTTAGAACAAGAAAGAACATCTGATTGAGTAAGGTTAGATTGTTCTCTAGTAAGACACTCACAAAAAAGATCAAAGGAAGGAATTTTAAACTCACTTCCCAGTGCATCCATAGTAGAATAAAATGCAGAAGAAAATACATGATAAGGACCTTTTAGCTTGGATAAAATCAAGAAGATGCACTCTTCATCTGATTTAGTTTTTCCACACCCTTTTAGTTGCGCCACCAGTAGCCTGAATTTGGTAAGATACTCTTCAACGGATGCATGCTCATCCGATACCAATGATGAAAACTCTGCTTCCAATTGTAGGGCTTGAAATTCATTGATTTTTCCAAATAAGGAATGCAACTTGTCCCAACTTGCTTTCAAAGTTTTACAATCAGCTATGTGGAGAAACAAGCTATTTGACACATGCAAACCAATGAAGCCCATGGCCAAACCAAACCAAACACAGATTGAGCCTCAACTAACATCTTCCAAAGCCCTTTTGATTGCAACAAATGTTGCATCTTAAGTTTCCATGTATGATAATTATGGGGAGTTAGGAGCTCAAGTGTCCTTAACTCCACCATTTACAATAGATAATACAAAGAAAATAAGATATGGTTGTATAATAAAAATAATATGTAACCCCAGGCTCTAAACGAGGAACTCAAGTTCTTTTTAAGAGCTCACTCACACCACGGGATGTGGTTTAGTTATAAAATAAATGCTTACAGAGAGGAGGATGCTCTATTTAAACCCATAAAAAAAATGCAGAAAAAAAAGGAGTTGAGATCAAACATAAAAAAAATTCTACAAGTTGCCTATCTTCCAAAAAAAATAAAATTGACCTCAATAATCAGATGAACGGAAATAAAAATTATCAAGTTGTCCTTGCGAAATTCTCTCCGTTGATCCAAACTTGAAGTGGGAAAATATCTGGAAATCTCAGCAACACCACATTACAAACTAGAGGCCACTACTGGCAGATTTCAATAATGTGCAGGCGCTCGACCAAGATCGCCACCACCCTAAGAAAGGACTCACACCCAACAATGGTCTATATGTTAGGTGCAATAGTGATGAAAGATTTGGTAGGGAGCAAGGGATTTGTGGTCTTTCTCAGGCTTGATTTAATTCCCATCAAGTGATCTCTGCATGCTTCAACATCATCGTTGAGTTCAACAACTGGAGCATCAAGGTGGAGAAGCCAAAAACATGGTTTTCTGGACGACTTGGGTGAGCTGGGCACTTTGTTAATGAGTTGGGCGAGTTTCTTGAAGTGTTGGGGAAAGAAGGGTGCTTTTGCAGATAGATTTTCACCAAGGGTGAAAGAAAGGCTCTTTGTTAGATGTGTTGGGTGAGCTGGGCGCGTTTCTGGATGAGCTCGATGAGCGCTAGACCGACTGGGCGAGCTGAGCATGTGGCAGGACTGTCTGGGCAAGTTGTTGGTTGAGATGAGCTAGCAAGGTGTTATAAAGTAATATATGTGCTCATTTAACCATGGAAAATATAACAATATTGTGACCCAACCATAGGCCAAAGCCACCCTCGAGCACCTTAACCTTGACAGAGAATGATTCTGAAAGAAAACCAATAGCCAACCAAGGCTAATGCATCAAGAAAAGATAACCAAGACTGATCAGAAAGTCCAAGCATAAACAATAGAAATTCTGATCCTAAATCGAGAATACAGATTGTAGCAGTTGTCGGCTGCAGCTGCTCCCCAGACTTGCACACTTTCCCAGTTTCTACAGTGTGCACTTCTTCCCAGCTGAAATTTCAAGCTGTGTACAAAACAATATCTAGCTAATTGTATTTATACTGTTTTCCTGAGCTGTATGGGTCGACTTCTCATTCTGGAGGCTAAATACTTAATGTTAATTATTTCCTTGAGCTGACTTGTCTTCTAGGGTCAAGTTTAATGCTTTAGGGTTTCTTCTTGCTTCCCAGAATATTCTATTCTTTTCAGAGTTACACATGGAGGTAAATACCTCCCACAACTACCATAATCTCAACACTCCCTTTTAGCTAGGTAGGTATTGAAGGAAATGGTCTTGAGCACAAACATACCATTCAACCGGTAGCATCATCATAGCCATACAGACTATCTCATGATTAGATCACGCGCACCATTATCACTATCATCTGATAGCATCAACTACGTCATCTCTAGAATCCATACTCCATCTAATTAATCATGCATTATGTTGAATAAGTCACTCAATCCATAGAGTGATACAAGGACCATTCTTCTAATCCGGACATATGTCCTAGAAGAATGATTGTCCCAACAGAGATAAAAACTATGCCATGGACTACAGAGACCATTCCTATAGGAATGCCAATCTAGGATTATTTTATAATCAAGTCATAGAGATTTGTCTCAACATATATGCCTTAGAAAAATATCAAGACAATTGATAGTCTACATGGTAATTAGAACAATGTCATTCAATAGAACACAATTGTGTCTGTCCATAGTAGTACAAAACTACAATCCTGTGGTACACTACCACACCAAGTAGCACACAACTACTTAATCAGTAACACATAGTCACAACCAATGGAACACATCCACCACAATAGCATACATGTATTGTCCAGAGACATATAGTCTTCATAGCAATCATATCACCTAATATCAACCTGCACAGAAAAACAATGTCATGATATAAACTGATTCATCTGCACCATTCTTCCACTCATGTCTGTGAGATCTGGAAGAGCATATAACCTCAAAAGATAAAACATTATCCATGAGCTATTGAACTATTCTTCTCAAGTATAGAATAATAATTGTCCTCATTTCTGATCCTGGACCATTCACCTATCTGGGCCAATCCCCTGGCACTAAATAAAGTGCAACCTGGAGAGAATGAGTCTTCCATAGGGAATGCTTGTCCCTGATTGTTGAACCTAGACCATTCACCTAACTGGGCCATTCATATGAAACTAAACAAAGTTCAACCTGGAGAGAATGAGTTTTCCCTAGGGAATGACTGTCCGGACCATTTCCTAAGGAAATGATTGTCCTGCACCAACCTCCAAAATAGATCATTCTTCGAAACTGATCACAAATGTGAACTTCGAAAGAATGACTACTCGACGAGGCATACCATTCTTCTTGACCACTACTAAGAGTGAATTTTAAGAAGAAATACTATCCTAGAACATCCCCCACACTGGCTATAAGGGGAATCCCTGTCTATGGTACATCAACAATCCATCGAACCATTTTCATTACTAAAATGTTCGTCCGATATGGACCATTTTCCGAACTGGAAAATTCATGTCCTTCAGAAATCTCAAATCACTTTCTGAACTGGAAAGGAACTGCTCATCCTGGACCATTTTTCGAACTGAAAAATTATTTTCCATAGATCAATAACACATCAGTGCTCCCTCCCAACCTGGGAGTCATCTCTTCCCTTTTTAATAAGGAAGTCGTCTCCACGAGCTCCATCTTATTTCTTGAGTACGCAAACTTTTTTTCCTTTTGGACAGAGGCTTTATCAAAATATTTGCTATTTGCTCATCTATGGAGATATATTGGAGAACCACTTCTCTTTTTTGGATCTCATCACAGAGAATGTAATGCTTGATCTCAATGTATTTCAGTCTTTCTCGAACACTAGTTTTCTCTGAAGGATTCATATAGGTCTTGATCATTACAGTACATCATGGTTGGATTCAACTCTTTTGTTTTCTGCTAGCTCATGACATCATGGCAAGGCTCAAACTGGAACATATCCAAGTGTCACTTTTTCTGTCATCGTGAGAGTTTATCATGGATTAGAAATCCATGATCTTGGACTTCTGAGTAACCATTCTGATACAATATCTATGTTTATAGAAATTTTTCACCACGCTTTTGTTGTTCATTAGAGGCTCTACACCAAGTTGTGTTCTTCCATCTGCATACAAGAGTCTCTTTCTAGTATACCTCAAAACCTTGAGTTTGCTCTACATACACTTATTTGTTCAATTACTCTATTGAGGAGAAAATTCCTTACATTCATCTGATGTAAACTCCAACTCATGGATATTGCAGGAGATATAATGTCTTGGGTAGAGGTATGTCTGGTTACTGGAACAAGCCATCATCATAGTCCTCTCCCTCCATATGGGAGAACCTTTAGTTTTGGATCTCGCAATATTCCATTCATAATTATTTCATACATTGTTCTTCACCACAACTTTCATTTCCTCTACTTGATTGCTTTAAATGGGTTCAGACCAAGTTGGTAGTCTTGTGATTCTCGATATAATGACTAGTTGTTCTGGATTTTTTTTCTCTCTTGGAATCTTCATGTTCTTCCTCATGTTTCTCTTTAGCTCTTGGGTCCATGGAGTTTTCTATAGATTCCATTCCCTGAAGATTCCAACTTCTTCCTTTCATCATAGGATCATGGATGTGGATGGACAACCATGGATACTTTAAGGCTTATTTTCGAAGAAGACTTCTTCTAAAGTCAAACTGAACACGTGCTTCTTTTCATGGGTGGTACCATCAATGGGAACATGGATAAATACTTCATAATCCTGGATAAATACTTCATAATCCTTGATGGATCACATTATTTAGGATTAGCTTCCTCCTAATCCCTACTTCATGCATGAATGCATGCTCTTCTTTTGGAATTATATAATCAGCTCCCTCCAACTAAGAGAGTCCACACTTTCGTCTACATCCTTATTGCCTTCTGCAAAGTGTCACAAGTGTTTTTCTAATTTCCTCTTGATTGCTGACTTCTTTTTGTTTTTACTTCTTCCAAGTTTCTTCAAGTTTCATTCTGATTTCAGCTTATCTTGTAGTTGTTACTTATGTTAATAGTTTCCACATGAATTGTTACCAAGGGTTGTCGATATACTTCATATTTTCAATTGTATTGCTTGACTTGTATTCATCGTGATAACAATCCTTATCTTGTGATTCTTCCATAGGTATTGTTTCTCTTTGAACATCTTATCTTCTAAGAAATAAATATGCAAGATATGTACAAAAATTTATGTAAACATGGTATGTACAAGAATTATGAAGAATATTGTTACCTTGTCTTAGAAGAAGTCTATTTTATCCTGCTTAGCCTTCTTTGAGGGTTCCCTTTCTTTGGCAACTGATGCTTCATGTGTTTCCTTCCTTTTCTTTAACTCGGGATAATGATTCTTGTAGTGACCATATTTTTGACAGTTGAAGCATTGTATTTTTGACATATCTTTCTCTTGATTTGATTTCTTCCTTGAGACAAACTTCTTTTTATTCCTGCAATCTTTGAACTTTGATGTGAAAACTTGATCATCGTATTTCTTTTGGGGTTTCGCTTTTGCACTAATCCCTAATTCTTCTTGTGCACAACAAGTCCAAAGTTCTTCAAATGTGGGATACTCTTTTCTTGTGTCCATGCTTGCGGAAAATGCATCCCATTTCTTGGGAAGACCATTGAGTACTATATTTACGAGTTCCTTTTCTGAAATGATTTCTTCAATAGCTTGTAGTTGATATCTTAACTGAGAGATTCTAACAAAGTATGATGTTATATTCTCATCATCATTCATTTTCATGTCATGAAGCTCATTCTTCAGACTCATTACTTGTCCAATGTTTTTGACTGAGAAGAGGTTAGTTAGGGAATCGTACATCTTATTAGATGAGTCAATATGGGAGATGTAGGGTATCAAGTGGTATTTTATAGAGTCCACTATGCTACTCATGGCATTGATGTCACTGTCTTTGAACTTCTCCATAGTTGCAACGTTTTGAGGTTCCTTCTCTTTTCCTTCTTTGAACTGTGGTTTCACGATATTTCTTTTCACGATATCCAACACTTTATTCTTGGCAAGGATGAGGTCAATCAATTTTTTCCATGCTCTGAAGTTAGAAGCCCCTTCTAAATTATTTTCTGACTTCATAGAGTAAGTCATAATTTCTTTGACTTGGTCAACCCTTGATTTTGACCAAAAACTCAAACTTGATGTCTTAGATTGTTGAGATTACCAGGAGATGTGCTAGATTAGGGTGCACTAGGATATCTAGAAATTTGGTCAATCTCTTCATTTAAGGTGCCTCAACAAGAGGGTTAGGGTTTCATTGTTGTAGCAAAAGAAAATTGGCTGCAACTACAACTATAACTGAGAAAATCCTCCCAATCTATCTTTTAGCAGTTAGCCTGTCTGAAGATAGTGTGGGCCCATAAACTTTTAGAAAGTAATAGATGTTCTCGTTCAACCATGGACAATATAACAATATTGTCACCCAACCATAGGCTGAAGCCACCCCCGAGCACCTTAACCTTGATAGAGAATGATCCCAGAAGCAAACCAATAGCTAACCAAGGCTAATGCATCAGGAAAAGATAACCAAGACTGATTAGAAAGTCCAACCATAACCAATAGAAAGTCTGAGCCTAAACCATGAATACAGATTGCAGATGCTCCCCAGACTTGCACACTTGCCTAGTTTTTGTAGTGCACACTTCTTCCTAGTTGAAATTTCGAGCTATGTGTACAAAATGAGGTCTGGCTACTTGTATTTACACTGTTTTCCTGAGTTGTATGGGCCGACTTCTCATTATGGAGGCTAAATACTTAATGTTAAATATTTCCTTGAGCTGACTTGTCTTCTAGTGTTAAGTTTAATGCTTTATGGTTTCTTCTTGCTTCCCGGAATATTCTATTCTCGCCAGGGTTACACATGGAGGTAAATACCTCCCGCAACTACCATAATATCAACACAGGGCACTTTATAGATAGATTTTCACCAAGGGCACATGCTAGACGCGTTTCCAGATGAGTTGGGTGAGTGTTGAACCATTTGTGGAGGGTTTTGTCTTTGGTTGTGGACCTACCAACAAGAAAGTTTCATCAATAGACAAAAGCCAACGTAGATCAATGTAGATCGACCAAAAATAAGTAGAGAGAAAAAAATAACTCAGACTTTAACTCCATAGAGCATCCACATGACTATACCACCGATGACTTACTACATCTCTCAGAAAAAATGAGAAGGGGTTTGCACTTCAGCTCTAATACCATGTAGATATTGAGAAAAGATAATATCACAGGCTCAAGGAAACAACTGCAAAAACCAACAACCTTCTACAAAAGAAGAGACACTGATCTAATTGATCTGCCTGTTGATTACATTGAAGAGCCCCTCTATTTATAATAGCCTGAGAGGAGACAACATTGATGAAGGTCGATGGAAGGTAGATGGATAACTCTCTCATGACGTAATGAGACAAGTAGATAGATGGGCAATTTACCCACTCCAGTAATAAGTCAAAGAAGCACATGGTGATTGTCCATAAGCAACCCAGAAGGATGACATGTTCTACCTATCATAAGTAAACTTATACATCAACATGAAGGAGTCACAAACATTAAAATCATTGAGCGTTAACATTGTAGTTTTTCTCCACGAGGTCAATTTTTGCAGACCTATAGGCTATCGTCTGGTGGCCAAGACAAGAATTTAGTACTACGGGATGTTCAATCTGGATTTGATGTCCATCAGTTGTCACATAAAAATATATCTAAAGAAAACTGGCCTTCATTTCAATTAAGTGAAGATGAGGCATTTTTTTTCGAAGGGAAACTATTGAAACAAATGTTTTTGATGCAGAAAACTTGGTTAAAGGAATTATGAATAAGGTCAATCTTCTTGGGATAGTTGGTTTTCAACTTGGTTTGCCATGACCACGACAGAAGAGATCTTAAAGGGACTACTCGAGAGCTCCAAAGTACGGTAGTTAAGTTCAGTTGACGGTAGGTCTGGAACCTTAATCAATAACCTGTAGTTAAAACCAAATCTCTAATTGAGATCATGTTGTTTGTAACCCAACAGAACCCTTTTACAAAATAAAAAATAAAAATATTATAGATCTTCACCGGATTTGTAGGGTTAGATGGTAACTGAAATTAAGAAGAAAAAATTAAACTACCAGTTAGAGGTTGCTAGTAATTCACCATTGATATTTTTAATACAACGAATGATAATTTAATAGGGCTAACATTTGAAGATATTCATGTGCTTGATAGGAAGATTCTCAACGAACTTACACGTGTCGATGGTTAAGAGGCTACTGTTAGGTTGTAAAGAGAATCTATGGAATGTATTTCTCGTATCTAATATCAATATAATGATGGTAACATTTTATGGTTCTTATGTTATCATTTTGTGGAAGTCCTTAGATTATTGAGTGCATTAGTGAGTTTATATATATATATATATATATATATATATATATATATATATATTTAGATTACTCTTAATGATAATATCTTAAAGTAGTTACTTATATTCAATATAATAAATATTTATGTGCATAAATTAAAAAAATGATTGGGGTTATTAACTTTTACTAGTCAATGTTAATTAATGATTTTTGTATTAATAAATTGATATAAATGAATTCTATTATTGATTTTTGACATTGATTATAATTTGTCATTGATTTCAATAATTCATATTTAGGAATAAATTAATGAAATTATGTGTAATAAACTAAGAAGCGAAATGAATTTATTGAATGTTATTAAGGAAAGGAAATATACCGTTGCATAGGTAATGCTTACTTTATCTATTTTTAATGCATAAAAAATTGAGTATTCTATGATTATGGATTAGTTGTGATATGTTAAAATTACTCTATTTAAAAAAAAATGAAAAATGTTACAGTCGTTGTATTTGCCTACTCATTGATGTTCAGTCTAACAGAGGGTCATTACAACTTCATATTTCTTCCTGAGGAAATATATCCAAGTATTCCTAGAGAATTCATATATAAATGAGACACAATACACATATTTTCCCAATGATGGAATTGACACAGATCTAAACACATCACTCTATGCTAGCTGTAAAATTCCTTCTGCCCTTGTTGCACCAGAGGGGAATATTGCCCAATTTTTCTTTCCATATACACAATGCTCACTGAAATGAAAATACAGAGAGAATTTAGAAATACCTTCAATCATACCTTTACATTTTATTAGTCGAAAACCTTTCTCTGTGATATGTCACAATCTTTGATGTCACAACATAACCTTTTCTCCAGAGACTATAGTAGTTTTTTCTTCTTCAGCTCCAATATCAGGAATAATGGAACTATTACACCCATGAATAATAGTGATTCCTTGTAGCTTATATAGAGTTCTAACCCAAATTTCCTTCAAAAACACCATTGCTCCTCAAACCATCCTACATGTTTCTTTTTCAAATACTATTTTTACCTCTAAATCGTCCAGTTCACTTACATAAATCAAATTTACGGCCAATCATGGGATGTGTAGAACACCAGGTAGTGTTTTAATCCTTCCATATGTGAACTTCAACTTGACTCTTCCTCTTGCTATGATTTTGGTTGTCGAGTCATCACCTAGGAAAACATTACCTCCATCATACCTTTAATATTCATAGATCCACTCCTTGTGGGGAGTCATATGAAAGGATGCACCTAAGTCAACCAACCATGCCTCATGATCTGCATGTGTTCTTGAAGAAGTCAAGTACACATCTCCTCCTACTTCCTTCAAGGTATTTTCTTCTATAGAAGGAGCATATTCATATCCCTTCCCTCTCTCAATGCTTTTGGATCTACATTGTTTCTTATAGTGACCTTATTTTCCATGTCTCCAACATACCTTTCCAAACTTTCTGAGAGATTTAGATCTCCCACTTGAGGACTTAGATCTATTTCTTTCCTAGGAGTGTCATCTTGCAAATAATGCATATGTGTTATGTCCTTCCATGTTCTTTCATCTCATATCCTCTGAAAATAAGGATGAGACCACATCAACAAAATTCAAAGTTGTTGTATTACTACCTATGGCCATAACCAAACTATCCCACAAATTTGGTAAAGAGCACAATAAATTTATACACTTATCTTCATTTGAATTTTTAATCTCAACAGATAATAACTTACTTTCCACAATATTTAAGGTGTTCATATGATCTGTCACCGAGTCTCCATCTCTCATCCTCAAGTTAAACAACTTATTCCATAGGAACAATTTATTTACTGAGGAATTAGAATGATACAAGTTCCCCAACTTATCCTATAATGCCTTGGCTATAGCTTCCCCTAACACATTCAATAATATTGAATCTAAGAGACACAATTGGATTGTTCTCTTCGTCTTCCAATACAAATTTTTCCAATCATCTGTTGATATTCCTATAGATGCAATACTTGGATCCACTACAATACATTGATCTCTATCTACCAATAGGTCTTCCATCTTGAGCTTCAACGACTCAAAAATTTTCCCATTAAATTTCTCGATCTCTATTTTCAAACTTCTCAACATTTCTTTTCACCTAAAGAATCAATACCACAGATCTCCCCACTGTAACAAACTTATCAAAGTCCTGAGCCAAACCCATAACCATAAAATCGTCCGCCTAAAGCCAATAATTTCTCCGGCACCAAATGTAGATTTTAACCTTGTACAATTATTTACTGCAAACATATTTTCAATAAAAGAACATAAAATATATGATGACAAATACACACATTACACTGATATTTCTCCCTTGGAAACCCAAACCGGGAAAACCAACTTCTTCTATATTCATAATCTCATACATTACTTACAAAAAACATACATATAGGATCCAACAGGATCCGAAACCCTAATCCAATGACCCATATTAGTCAACAACCCTAATTCCTTAACTAGAAATATATGGTTAAAAAATAGAGAACCATCGGTGAAAACCATGTGCCAAACAAACACCCAAAAATGAACAAAAGAGGCCGCTAATTGTTTTTCCCAAGGGTCTTTTCCCTCAAATCCATATGTAAGGGGTCTCTCTCCCCCTGCAAAATCCTTGGATAGGGGGGCTCGCCCCCCTGCAAACCCCCCTGAAAGGGGGGATATGACCCCTTGTGACCCCCGAGGAAAGAGGGTTCCCTGCCCCCCTCTTACCCTATTTCGCACCCGATGCAACGTAGACACTAATTATATCCATGCAAAGAATATAAAAAATACACAGCAATAGTAACGAATCTATTGGATACACTAATACCCTTTGATATTTGTGGGTATCGACCTACTAGAAACACCAATACCCACATCTATCTGTTTTGTAGGCACCAACCTACTTACAAGTTGAC
The DNA here is from genome assembly GCA_009831015.1 of Picea engelmannii. Taxonomy (NCBI): domain Eukaryota; kingdom Viridiplantae; phylum Streptophyta; class Pinopsida; order Pinales; family Pinaceae; genus Picea; species Picea engelmannii. Next base: position 39,820 of record ML808897.1, read on the forward strand.
AAGTTCTTTATATGCATTTCCTTCATTAGTCTGCATATTGCTTGTGTCTTCACCAAATATACTCTGTGCTCATTACTTACACTTTCACCAGATCCTCTATGTGCTCATTACGTCTACTTTCACCAGATCAACTGGACACTCACTCCTTCTACATTTATCAAATCTTCTCAACGCTCTCTCCTTCTATTTTCACAATATTCGTTATTAGTTGGATTGTCACATACTTCATCACTCTTTCCTTTTTAAGTAATACCCAATATTTTCCCATATTATATTCTCACACATAAATGTTACATTTCCACTCTTCACCCACACACCCTATTTCTCATAATCATCTTCTTATTTTATACTTTACCATTAACTCTACATAAGTCATGTACATTTGAGAAGACGTGACCTTCAATAAATAACTAATTGATTTCCATTTTTTTAATTTACTTTTCAACATACCATGGGAAAAATACCACCATGGGTTTTAAAACCATGTTCAAATACCATGTGCACTTTTACTCCACTTTCACTTTTTAATTCACTTTTACTTTTTAATCCACTTACACATAATCTCATATTTAACCCACTTTCACGTAACTTCATATTTGATCCACTTTCACATAACTTCATTTATAATCCACTTCCACTTTGTATTTCTTAAAGTCACATTTCCTTTCAGTACTTATATTTGAATACTTACCTTTGAAATCAATGATAATAATTTATTAAACAAATGTTAGACTTCAAAATAGTCACTTAGTGTGTTTTCTCCTTGTGTACCCCACCTATTATTATTTCATTATAAACATGTATAAGTTTTTCAATAATTTGTAGGATTTAATAATATGTGACGAATTTATGAGTCAACATATGGTGACTCCAGAGGGTAGTCTATTTCTAATAGACTATAACTCAAAATCTTTGATTTCTCTTTTTGAATTTTTGAAATTATACTTGCTAAGTGTTTCTTCTTCTATGATAATTCAGTAGAATTTTCATCAATATTTAAAATATGCTCTTCAAAAAAAAATCATGGAGGGTATAACGGGAAAGTATAAGATAGGGAAGAGTTGTGACCATCAAATTTCAACAAGGAATTCTATCAAGTTCAACAAATACTATTGCAGACAAAAGATAATTCATCCATCTTTGTTGCTTTTTCTCTTTATTTTTTTTCGAGACAAATTAATAAAAAAATTGCAGACATAAAAAGTAATGTAACTTGACTAACCCAACCTTTTACCAAAATATCCAAATCAAAATAAAAGAAGATGAAAACAAAAGTCAAAAATGAAAAAATAAATGGTGTACAAACTGAAAATAAAATATATACAAGAAACATTGTAAATGAAAACAAATTATCTAGGTTCAACATAGTGTTTCATATGTGAACCATTAGTTGTGTAAAAAAAAATTGCTCATCCATGTATTTTAGTAAACAAGATTTGTTTCCAACAACAGAGGAAATTATGTAAGGACCTAGTCATAACTTATGAAACTTAGAATGCTTACCATCAAGGATGATTTTAAGGATGGAAATTTATTTTAAAATGTAGAAACCTTGGCAAATATTACTAATCCTTCATATGTGAACTATAAATGTTTGGCGATATTGTTTTTAAAAATATTCAAATTTCTAAGTATTTTATATAGTTTTTATAAAATTTTGGCGATTTTTAAGGTAAAATAATTTTATCCTATAGAATTTGGACAAATCATTTTTAAAATAGGGAATCTCGTTTTTAGAAAAACCATGGAAAATTAGCCCATGAGCGAAATTTAGCCCCTAAAATCATCCTTGCTTACCATTATCAACATGAGCATAATCCCATAATAAATCATTTTCATCAATTGCAAAAGTAGTTGATTTCTACCTCTTATCAAAATATTTATTAACGATATGCTATCTCTTTTTAATGTTTTCAAGAGAAAAACTCCTTTTTTCTTCTAAATCCAACAAAGCATGTGTTCTTTGAGGGATGTCAGTAGAGTTCATATCTTCCACCTGCAATGATAATATAAGGGAAGTTAATTCAAGTTCCACATGCATTATTTCTTCTTGGCCATATAATAACTGAAAATGAGTATGGCCTGCACCTTTTTGTGGTGGTACAATATTTCCATAATGCATAGGTCAATAAAGTGTGTGTTGTTTTACTAAAAGGGGGGGTGAATCCATAATAGAGCAATTTAATCCTTTTAACCATATAATCCAAGTGTTATATCAATGTAGAATTATCATCCAATAACTACAGAGTAAATAAGCAATGAACAAATGAACAATCATACACATACATAGTACACCAGTGTTTTACATGGAAACCCAAAGCGGGAGAAAACCACATAATTCTTTTTATTATATGTCTTGAAGAATCACATTAATTGGAAGCACCAACTTCCTTTGTTTTCTAGCTGCAACTGGAAGGAGGCTTCAACCCCCTAGTTTCTCAGGCTACAACCTGAGGGAAGCTCCAACTCCCCAATTCTCTGGCTACAACCAGAAGGAGGATACAACCCACTATGTTCTCTGGCTACAACCGGAGTGTGGCTACAACCACCTTTCCTTGCCCCGTCCAACCGCCCTGACATATAAGTAGAATGATGGAACCATTGTCACACTATCACTGTTAAGCCCTAATATTGGCTCATTGCCCCTTAATTGGGGCATATTATATTATTAATGTTATTTTATTTATGTCGGTTTTAGGCCATTAGTTGTAATTATACCTCTTAGTCTCCTATATATACCAAGGAGACATTTTGATTTTCAATCATCTTGTACTTGAACATTTATGTGGGGTAAAAGGAGGTTGCCCCCTCGAAGAGGCTTATTATCTGAAATTATCTCTTTTTCAAGGCATTGAGTAATTTTCTGAGGATTTTCTATGCTATATTGATATTTGGTTTTTAACATATGGTATCAAAGCTTAAGGTCTTGGGATTTCGCTGCTACATCTGAGACACCTTGGAATTTTTTCTATAACTTTTTTTATACAAAGTTTTAGAAGGAACAACTTGGAGGATATTTAGTATATGGATCAAGGTACGTTGGGCTCAAAATTCATCTCCTAAGGCCTTATGCTTTTGGAGATACAACCTGTAGAATATAGGGTTATGGAATCATCCTGAACGGAGTCATTGCATAATTTTTACTATAAAATATTTTCTGTAACATTTCAAACCATGAAATCTCGAGGATATTTACATAAATTAGTAAGGTATCTATGGTAAAAATTTTATCTTCTGGGTCATCTCAAATTTGTAGATACACCTTGTGTAAGATAGGGTATCTGACTAGTCCTATTGACTAGTCTCAAGAAGGTGTTCCAGGTAAAACAATCATAACTTCTTCCTATAATATCCAAATCATGTGGGACTTGTTTCATTAGATCGTGGAAAGTCTGTAGTATTTCTGGTGCAAGTTTCAGAATTTTATATCAATTATTTTGTGCGGGGCACACTATACAAGTGATATCTCCTGGAAAGGCCACAAATTAGCAAGTTGTGGGAAAGTTACCATAAATTCCACTTGGCACATCCAATTTTGATTAGATCTATGGCATTGCAGAGAAGAAATATCAAATAAATACATAAAATAAATTTTCATACCCAGAAGGGCCGAAACTTGGGAGATACAACAGACGAAATATTGTCTAGCAGAACCACCTCAAAATCAAGGTTCAAAAGTGATACTTGGCCAACATGCCACCCAAAAAAGGAACTTCTACACCAAATAAGCCTCCAGAAAATCCTACTTCGACTCTTGATGAAGGTGAAGAAATGTGTAGGGACATAAATGAACTACAAAATAAGATGGATTCAATGGAAGATAAGTTGGATACTAAGATGGATTCAATGATATCTAAGTTGGATACTAATATAGATGGTTTAAAAGGGGAGATCATGGAAGTATTAAAAATTTTCGTAACAAAGAAGACACCTGAAAGTGAAAATGCATCCCATGAAATTCATGATGAGGACAGAAGGAGGGTGAATCAAGAATGGAGAAACTTCAACTTTGGTTTGAAGACCAACCACGTTCCTAAGATTGATATGAGGAAGTTTGATGGCAAGGACCCAATCACATGGATACTTCAGATGGAGCAATTCTTTGATCTCCATAATGCGCCATACACAAAAGGTACGAATTGCTTCTTTATATTTAGAACCTAATCAATTTGTATGGTATCGATGGCTTTGTTCTCGCAAATCACTCATCACTTGGACAGTTTTCACGGAAGAAATGATAGCACACTATGAGGATACAAGGAGCAATACCTTCTTTAACCAATTGAGAAATCTCAAGCAAAAGGGTTTAGTTACCGAGCACATTGAGAACTTCCAAAGATTGAATATAAAGGTAATCGATAGTCCAGATGAGCACTTGATTGATGTATTCATAGGAACTTTAAAGGATAACATTCAACATGAGGTTCGCCTTTGGGAACCCAAATCATTAGAGAATGCATTTAAGGTGGCAAGAAATGTTGAAAGTAAAAATATGACTATGGCTA
>ML808897.1:49585-74703 GCA_009831015.1 Picea engelmannii
TAAATAATTTATTTTGTATCCACTTTGAAATATAGTACACTTATCACTTCACTTTACCTCAAGGGGTTACCTTCTAACCATCTTAAACCAATTTCCTTATTTTAGGGATAACCCACTTCTAAACACTTGTCAACTTAGTAATTTATCCATTAACTTTATTATTTAAATAATTTATTTTTTATTCACTTTGAATTATAGTACACTCATCACTTCACTTTATTATTTACCTTCTAAAAATATCTTAAACCACTTTGACTACTTTAACCTTTTGGGGCTTCTAGATGACTCATGAGGGTTCTTCAACTTCACATGGCCATAACTCTCTAATCGTGAGGAGTTATGTCACATTCCACATACCACTGGAAATGGCATGACATGTACTATCCATATAGAATAGTCGTTCCTTAAAATATATCAAAACTCATACCATTACCCATCAAACAAACTTGGGTCCATTACCCAAACCTTTGTGCTACTGGAATTCGCTACTTGAATTTCTCCAAGGGTTGAAATCAATCATTAAGGGTTGACAAAAATCTACAATATCACTCTCCAATAGTTGACATCAATGAAAACCAACTATCCATCAAAATAATCCAACTGTCTAATAGTATGCCACTAGTGAGGTTTATCACTAATGATATTTTTGATAATTTTGACTAGATTTGTATTTGTTGATTCATCTTGCCCATTTCCTTATGAGTAATATGTTGATGATGTGAAGTGCTTAGCCCCAAACTTATTGAAAATCTAAGATAATTTTCCAAATATAAATGTTGGTCCATTATCATAAATAATTTCGATTGGAAGAACAAAATGATAAAATATATTTGATTCTAAAAAGGATATAATTTTCTCATTTTGTGCATGCTTAAGAGGGGTTTCTTCAGTCCACTTCGTAAAGTAGTTTGTTGTAGTAAAAATGAAAATATGACCAGTAGAATATTGGGGATTAATTGGTCCTATGAAATCCAATCCCCATTTAGGAAAAATAAAGTCAGGTAAAACTGGTCATAGAGGCATGGCAGAGCATTTCTCTCTACCGACAGAATTTTGACATTCAAAACAAAATTGCACAAACTTGTATGAATCTCTGAAGAAATAAGGCCAATAATAACTAGTTCTCAAAACTTTTTGAGTAGTGTCTTTGGTATCAAAATTTCCACCAATGTGAATATTGGAATCTTCTAACCCATGAATTTATTTGAATATATTTTGGGTTATTGTATTGTCAACACAACATAACAATATCCCGTTAGCAGTCATGTGTGTAACTGTAATGTCCCCCACCTATTGATAAGAATATTACAAAGACTTAGTAGTCTATATGTCCCCACAAGACTATAGTCTCATGAGAAATGGGGACTAAGAGACCCCAAAGTATTCACCTAAGCACAATGTTATAATGTAAAAGTGACTTTGGGGAAAAAGGTAAAGTAAGTGGAAAAAAAACCACATGAGTAAAAGTAAAGAGTTAACCTTAGAAGGTGGTAAACTAACTCAACTGAGAATTAGAAAAGGGGTATAAATGAAAAAGGAGGGTGCCTCACTCCTGATTCTTGACATTTTCACTTTTGCATCTTGAGCTCTAGAGATAAAGACATTTTGAGGGTTCTGGGATAAAAAACCCTAGAGATCAGCTCGGTGGTGAAATATTCCACTTCTCATGGTCGAAGCTTGGTCATGTAGGTGCAATATTCCTCCCCCACCTTTCTACAATAACTACAGGTTACTTATCCGATAGAGAAGAGAGGAAATGCACAATTTCTAGTGTTTTCCAACAAGAGGGCGCACTTGTTGAAGGAGAACTATTCAATATGGAGAGAGGAGGAGGTTTTGGTGGCCAAAACACATTGGTATCTAATTCTTGGGCCTATAGAACCTTTGTTAGACCATTTTGGAGAGGGTTTTCTTGGCGTATGATTTATTTGTATCTTGGCATAATTTCTAGTGAAGAAGGGTGCACTCCATCAGGAAGATTCATTCATTTGAGGTGTCATGACACCTCCAATCAACCCAATACTTTTCCAAGGGGTTTGTAATCACTGGATCTATTGTTCTACCAAATTTGGAGGGTTTTGTATGCCTAGAAGAGGAGGCTCTAAATCTAGGTAAGCTACAGCCATAGGTAAGTGCGTAACTCATCCTGGGAGAGGGGTTTCAGTTATTGAAGGGAGATACACTAATCTTGTATCTTCCTACAGGTGTTTGGTTGGCCTTTGGAGACTTTTATATTCTCTTTTTGGTCCTTTTTTAGGGTTATAATCAATTTTTTTTCTAGATCTCAGTTATATTGTTCCATATCTGCAGATCTATTGTATCGGGATCTTCTACTGTCTAAATAAAGGTCAGATTTTAAGTTTTTGCTTTTCCATTGTGTTGAATCTCTTGTATATTTTCATTGGATGTGTTTATTACTGTATTCTTATCACTTTCACACTGTAAAATCCATATAATATCCATATCACAATCCATGAAGGAAGATATGAAAAACAACAAACAAAACCCCAAAAAACTCAACCTAAAACCTAAGTTTCCAAGTAAGGAACGACTTGGGAACATTACAGTGATAAATCCTCCCATATTGTGGGGATTAGCGCATGCAAAAGTTAAATGGTATCTGATGTAGGCCCTCCTTCTCTCCTAAGGGCTACGTGACCTCCCGGACTACGATCGATCAAGAAAATGAGTCTGATTGACTCTCTGGGCCTTTGCTAGACCCCAAACCCACTTACACAAGTCCTTTCCCCAAATTCCCAGGTTGTATGGGTGATATCTCCTCTCTGCTAAGCCCCTTCTCTCTTGTGACCACTGGTGGTGACCACGTGCTCAAGTGAAAGGCGCATCACGATTTCGCTATTTGTGACCCTGGGAGTGTTGCTACCTCCGTTCACCCGATAGTCAAAATCGAAATGACCCAATATCTACAGTCCATATCTTCCCTTGATCGATGGCTACGATCAAATCGGTGTTTCACGTTTGAAAATTTCGGAGTTTCCTTGCCTCTGTTCTCCCAATAGCCAAAATTGCGATGACCCTAGGTCAATGGTCCAAATCTCTCCTCATATGCGATGATCACGATGATTTCTAGACTTTGCGCTTCGTGAAGTCGAAAGACTTATCACCTTCAGTTCTTCGATCCTCAAAATGTCAATATTTCACCCTGGACAATCAATGGTCCAGATCTCTCCTGGATCCAACGACTCAGATCAAGTCACGGATTCGGGCTTCGCAAGTTCTTAGAATTCCGCCCTTTGACTTATCCACAATGAAAGTCAGGGAAATGTTGATTGTTCTCCATGTGTCCCTCCCGATGGAAAGTTATGATTCTCTAGCATTCAAATCAAATGACTGAGATATTTTCCCCCTTACACTTATGCTATCTTCAGAGTTAGAAGATCTTCTAGGTGTTCAAAGGTTTCGAAACTTTTCTCCTTCGGCGAGTCCAATTCTTGGATCTCTTTAACACTTATGGAAAGCATTATTCCCCTTGAGCTTGGTCTTGTGAAGAATTCAATTTCCTGTGCACTCCTTTCATTCTATGGATTTCGATAACTCAGATCCTCAAGCTTTCTCAAAGATAAATTCCTCTCACCCTCCTGGTATTCTCCTTTTCGGGTTCTTCGACTTCTTGCAAAGTCTATTTGACACTTAGTCGAATTTCGGATCTGTGAAATCCTTACACCAGATCTTACGCAAGGATTTGGATTCTTGTGGATGACTGTGCACTCCTTGCACCAACCTATTTGCACTCCTTGCAAAGGGAAAGTTTTGTGTTATCTCTACTGAGCTTCAGAACCGAAATAGATTCTGTCAACGCACTCCTTGTGTTATGTGTGCACACCTTGCACTACTTCAACAGAAGATAAACAATTGAAACTTATCCTAACATTCACAGTCCCATTAATTCATATCGAAATTCATTCGTTCATTCATGAAAACGCAACAACAGAGAATTGCAAGCAATGTTCACACTATGCATTGGATCAAATTTCCTCTATTCTATTCATAAGTGAAAATGGTTACAACTATAAATGAAAACAAAAAACTAAAAAAAACTCAGAAATGTCCTCCTAACTTGCAGCTAAAATCTACCTACCACTGACTACCAACCAGCCACTAACCAACTAGCAACTAACTAACTAGCCTCATTTGGGCGTACAAAACCTCTATTTATCACTGAGGGTTTTTAGGTTTTCCCCCCCGGCTACTTGTCTACCCTAAAACTTAACCTAACGACTATCTGGACCAGTCACATTCAAGAGTCATAGTGGAATCTCCCACTTCGCTCATAATCGTCCAAGCGTGCCTCCAGATTTTTTCGGCCTGGTTTCAAGTGTGCCTCCAAAATTAATTCTGATGTTGAGTTAAGGCGACTTCAAAATAAATGTTGTAACTACTGGCGTTGAGCTCCCATACAGATTCCAAAACACTGATAGGTCTTGCTCCATGCGAGTAACAGTGATGCTCCTGCATCATACTCCCCTTGAAAAAAATTCATGGATTCCTGCCATGATCTCCTGCACTAACTTTCCATGCTTCTGGATAGCATCTTCATTCTACCAACTGGCATCTTCTATTGGGTTTCCCTTCCACTTGACCATATATTCAAAATACATCTTCCTCCTGGTCTTTTTTTCGATCCTCTGATCAATAATATTCTCCATCTGTGGCTTTTCCGCTACATGCATTTGTTTCTCCTACCAAACCTTCTCTTGATCTTCTGACCCCTCTGTGTCATCTTTCCTGTAAGGATATATGTTTGAAACATTGAATATGGGTGATATGCCCACACCATCTGGTATCTCAATCTTGTAGGCATTTTCATCAGACTTCCTCAAGATCTTACATGGTCCTATCTTCTTCATCGTTAACTTGTTATATGTTCCCCTAGGGAACCTTTCTTTCTTGAAATGTGCTAGAACCTTATCTCCTACTTCAAATTGAATTTATCTACGGTGTTGATCAAATCTTCATTTGTACTCTTGATTAGAACTCTGCAACTGTCCTCCGATCCGGCTACGGAGCTTCTACATTTCTGTAGCAAAATATTCTACTCCAGCGCTCCTGATCTCACTCTGTTCCAAATCTCTCAACTCAGATACTCCCCTGGGTTGCATTCCATACAATATTTGGAATGGGCTCTTTCCAATGTTCCTGTTTGGTGAGTCATTGTAGGAAAATTTTACTTATGGCAGAATCTAATCCCACTGATTATGGTGCTCAGTGACCAGACTCCTCAATAAGTTCCCCAAAATTTTGTTTACCACCTCGGTTTGTCGATCTATATGAGGATGATAAGTTGATCTGAAGGACAAATTTGTCCCCAACTTATTCCATAGTGTTCTCCAAAAGTGACCAACAAATTTTGTGTCTCTTTCCGAGACAATGCTTCTGGGTAGGCCATGAAGTTTTACAACCTTCTTGAAAAACAGATTTGCAACATGTGTTGCATCACTGGTCTTCTGGCATGGGATAAAATGTGCCATATTTGAAAATCCATCCACCACCACAAATATGGAATTAAATCCTCTTTGCGTTCTTGGCAGTCCCAACACAAAATCCATGCTTATTGCATCCCAAGGCCTCTCTGGTATTGGAAATGGTTGATACAATCCAATGTTTTGTCTTTTTCCTTTCACATGTTGGCATATTCTACATCTGTTCACAAACTTTATCACTTCTGTTCTCATACCTGGCCAATAGTATGAACTTCTCAACTGTGAAATTTTTTTATCATGGCCGAAATGTCTAGCCAATCTTCCACTATGCTTTTCCTTCAAAATGTTATCCCTCATTGAGCATTTTGGTATGCACAACTGATTTCCCTTGAACAACAGTCCCTCTTGAACCATGTACTCTGTCCACTAGATTTTATCTCTCAGCACAGGGTTCACACATGCTTCATATGCTTCCTTGAAATATGTATCATCATAATACATGTCCTTAAGGTGTTCAAACCCCAAGTTCTTCACCTGAAATTCCTGCAGAATCAAACATCTCCTGCTTAATGCATCAAAAGCCTTGTTAGCATTCCCAACAATATGTTTTATGACAAAAGTAAAATTTTGCATAAACTCAACCCATTTTTCATGCCTTTGATTCAATTTTTCCTATCTGGTTATCAATTGTAAAGCCTGGTTATCGCTATGCAAGACAAATTCCCGTGGGACAAGATAATGCCTCCACTCTTCAAGGCTTGAATTATGGCATAAAACTTCTTGTCATATGTGGAGTATTTTCTCTTGGTTTCATTCAACTTCTCACTGAAATACGCAACACGTCTATTGTCCTAACTCAAGATTGCTCCTATTGCAACTCCACTTGCATCACATCTCACCTAAAATGTCTTTTCAAAATTTGGCAAGACTAGAATTGATTGTTTTGTTATTTTATCCTTCAGTGTATTGAGGCTCCTCTTGGCCTCCTCTGTCCATTTAAAAAGCTTGTGCTTCTTCTTCACAGTATCCATCATTGGTGCACAAATTCCACTGAATTCTCTAATGAACTTCCTATAGAAACTCACTAATCCATGGAAGCTTCTCACCTCAAACATACTCCTTGGTGACGACCATTCTTTGATTTCTTTCACCTTCTTTGGATCCATCTTCAGTTCATTTGAAGAGATCACAAAACCCAAATAGATGAGTTCTGTATTCATAAAATAGAACTTCTTCAGATTTACCAACATATTCTCCTATTGTAGCCTCCTCATCACTAATGGCAAGTGCCTCAAATGCTCTTCTTTAGTCTTGCTAAAGATTAGTATATCATCTAGATATACAACCACAAATTTTCCAATGAAATCTTTCAGTATTTCATTCATCATCCTCATAAAAGTACTCGAGGCATTCGTTAAGCCAAATGGCATAACAAGCCACTCATACAAACCTTCATTTGTCTTAACGGCTGTCTTCCACTCATCACCTTCTCTCATCCTGATCTAGTGATATCCACTTTTCAAATATATTTTTGAAAATAAATTTTCTCCACTTAAACAGTCCATTAAATCATCCATTCTTGGCAAAGGAAATCTATACCTGATGGTGATCTTGTAATGGCTCTTGAGTCTGTGCACATTCTCCATCCTCCATCCTTCTTTGGACTCAATACAGTTGGTACTTCACATGGACTCAAGCTCTCTTTGACAAAACCCTTGTCTAACAATTCATGGACTTGGTTCTTCACTTCCTCGTTCTCTCGAGGTGTCAATATATATGCTGCTTTGTTTGGTAGACTTGCTCCTGGTATCAAGTCAATATGGTGATTGATACTTCTAATGGGTGGAAATGAGTTAGGCAACACATCCACCACTATGTCAGCAAAAGTATCCATCAATTCCTCAACTTCTTCAGGCAAATCCTCCATCGAAGTACTTGTAAGGATAACTCTGGGTTTCCTCACCACAATAAACTGAATCTCCTATTCTTCCTTGACTTCCTTCAGGAGTTCCTTCCCACTCATGAGAAGTATGCTTGTGTTGTCTTCCTCTTTCAGTTTCTTCTCCTCTATTGGCAGCAACATGTGTGTTCTACCATTCTTCTCCAATGTGTATGTATTTTTCCTCCCATCGTGAATGACATTCCTATCAAACTGTCATGGTATTCCCAACCAAATATGGCATACATCCATGGGAGTTACATCACATATAATTTCATCTCTATATCCTCCTATCTTAAATTCAATCAAGCATTGTTTAGTAACCATTACCTGGTGTCCTTTCTGCAACCATGAGACTTTGTATGGATTTGGAAGTGCAGTTGTCTCCAACTCCAATTTCTCCACCATCTCTGTGGATACTAAGTTTTCAGTGCTCCCACTATCAATTATCACCTTGCATACTCTGTATTTAGTCTTGCAAGCTGCTCTGAAGAGATTGTTCCTCTGCATCGGATTTTCAATTTATGTGTCTAGTTTTAAGAGAAATTTCCTCAACATCAGGGATCTTGTATCCTTTTCTCCTTTTGGTTCAACATCTCTTCTCTGTGCTTCTGAAATGTGATCTTCACCTTCTCCTTATTTATTTTTCTTGGGACATTTCCAAGACATGTGTCTTGTCTTTCCATAGGCATTACATCTTACGTCTCCTCCTCCTCTTCTTCCTCTTCCACTAGAATAATTTCTTCCACCACCATGTCTCTCTCGAGAACTCCCTCCTCTTTCCAAGTGACTTTGTGGTTTCTCAATCTTGTCCTTAGACTTATATGCTCTGTCATGGGTAACTCCCTTGATTTTGTTTAGGATGGGGCATTTTCCCCTTCCTCGTTGGATTTTCTTTCTAGCCAACTTCTCCTATGCCTTCAATGCGAACTGATAAGAATCCTCCATTGTCCTTACTGACATCATGATGATTTCATCCTAGATTTCATATCTTGGGCCATTTATATATCTGGGAACATTTTCTTCATATCTCTCCCTTTGTCTAGTTCTAATGTTCAGTCTATATAACTCCTTTGTGTAGTCCTTAACTGTCATCCCCTTCTGTCTCAAGTTCTACATCTTCCTAAAAAGATTGATATGGTAATCCTTGGGAATGAAATTAACCTTCAATTTGGCTACCATTCTATCCCAACTCTTTATCTTCTTCTTGCCTTTGCTTCTCCTCTCATCTTGCAGTTCATCCCACCACAGTGTTGCATGTCCCTTTAGTTTGGTGACAACATGTCTCACTCTCCTTTCTTCATCAACATCCTCCTAGTCAAAATATTTGTCCATGGATCTTATCCAATCCAATAGCTCTTCAGCATCTAAATTTCCTTCATACATTGGGACCTCCATCTTGGATATGCCTCCCAATATGGCAACTGCTCTTAGAAAATGTTCCTCTGTAACATCCTCTCCTGCAACTTCTCCGATGATATTCTTTCCCACTGCTTATTTGCTCTCAGCATCACCAACGTCTCCAACATCAGGTGCTCGTCTCTACACTGCCTCCATCACCTCTAATCTTGCACGGAGTTCTCTCATCTCCCTTTCTATAGCTTGATTGGCTAAAGGTGGTTCCACTTGTATCCTTGGTGGCATTGTGTTGACTTTCTGTCACACACAAAGTAAAACTTCAAGTTCTTTTTCTCCTTTATTTTGCCTGTTGTCTACAAGAAAAACTTGGGCTCTGATATGACTTGATGGTATCAAACTATATCCTTTTAGCTTCTTTCTTCTCTCTACAGTTTGTAGACAAAAACTTGCTCTGATACCACTTGATGCAGACCCCCCTTCTCTCCTAAGGGTTGCACGACCTCCCGGTCTAGGATCGATCAAGAAACTTATTATGAATGACTCTCTGGGCCTCTGTTAGACCCTAAACCCACTTACACATGTCCTTTCCCCAAATGCATAGGTCGTTTGAGACCCACGGCTTCTCTCCTGAGTGTTGTTCGAACCTCAACACCAAACAGGTGATAGATCATCTCTATTAAGCCCCTTCTCTCTTGTGACTACTGGCAATGACCACGTGCTCGAGTGAAAGGCGCGTCGCGATTTTGTGTTTTGCAACCCTGGGAGTGTTTCTACCTATGTTCACCCGATAGTCGAAATTGCAATGACCCAATATCTATGGTCCAAAGCTTCCCTTGATTGACGGTTGGGATCAAATCGACGTTTCATATTTCGCGACTTCAGAGTTTCCTTGCCTCCGTTCTCCCGATAGCTGAAATTGTGATGACCCTGGGTCAACGGTCCAGATCTCTCCTCATATATGACAGTCACGATGATTTTGAGACTTTTCACTTCGCGAATTCAAAATACTTATCACCTCCAGTCCTCCAATCCCCGAAATGCTAATATTTCACCCTAGACAATCAATGGTCCATATCTCTCCTGGATATAGTGACTCAGATCAAGTCACAAATTCGGGCTTTGTGACTTCTTAGCGTTCTGCCCTTTGACTTCTCCACAATGTGAGTCAACAAAATGTTGATTTTTCGACATGCATCCCTCCTGATGGATGGTTCCAATTCTCTAGCATTCAGATCGAATGGCTAAGATATTTTCCCCCTTTCACTTACATTATCTTCAGAGTTAGAAGATATTCTGGGTGTTCAAAGGTTTCCAACCTTTGCTCCTTCGGCGAGTCTAATTCTTGGATATCTTTAACACTTATGGAAAGTGTTATTCCTCTTGAGCTTGGTATTGTAAAGACTTTGATTTCCTGTGCACTCCTTGTGTTCCAGGGATTTCGATAACTCAAATGCTTGGGATTTCTCAAAGAGAAATTCCTCTCACCCTCGTAGCATTCTCCTTTACGGGTTCTTCGACTTCTTGCAAAGTCTATTCGACACTTAGTCAAATCTCGGATCTATGCACTCCTTGCACCAGATCTTACGCAAGGCTTTGGATTCTTGTGGATGATTGTGTACTCCTTGCACCAACCTCTTTGCACTCCTTGCAAAGGGAAAGTTTTGTGTTATCTCTTTTGATCTTTGGAACCAAAAAAAATTTCGTCAACGCACTCCTTGCATTATGTGTGCACACCTTGCACTACTTCAACAGAAGAGAAACAATTGAAACTTATCCTAACATTCACAATCCCATTAATTCATAACGAAATTCATTTGTTCAATCATGAAAATTCAACAACAGAGAATTGCAAGCAATGTTCACACTATGCATTGGATCAAATTTCCTCTATTCTATTCATAAGTGAAAATGGTTACAACTGTAAATGAAAAAGAAAAACTGAAAAAAAAACTCAGAAGTCTCCTCCTAACTTGTAGCTAACATCTATCCTGTCGCTAACTACCAACCAACCACTAACCAACTAGCAACTGACTAAATAGCCTCATTCGGGTGTACAAAACCTCTATTTATCACTGAGGGTTCTTAGGGTTTCCCCCCTGGCTACTTGTCTACTCTAAAACTTAACCTAACGACTATCTAGACCAGTCACATTCCATAGCCATAGTGGAATCTCCCACTTCACTCGTAATCATCCAAGTGTGCCTACATATTTTTCCGGCCTAGTTTCAAGCATGCCTCCAAAATTAATTCTGGTGTTGAGTTAAGGCGACTTCAAAATATCTGTTGTAACTGCCAGCGTTGAGCTCCTGTATAGATTCCAAAATGCTAATAGGTCTTTCTCTACACGAGTGACAGCGATGCTCCTGCATCAATATCTATATGGGAAGGCACATGAGACAAACAGGTGAACCAGAGGAAGAAATGTAAGGATCAGGTGATGACAGTGAGCCACAGATTTTAGCAGGTATAGAAAAGGAGTTGAAGATCTCCATAGACAACACATAGTTCACCCTTAAACACCATCTACATGAGACTCAGGAGACAATGCGTAGGATATGGATTGAGATGCGAGAGACCCTGGAGAGATTGAATGATAGAAAACACAAGATTGCACTTCTCCTTATGCATATGAACCATGGTGGGTGTTGGTTGCGGAGCCTGATTATCTTCCTGATTCAGAGGTCCTTGCTTTCAGCCATGTTTATACCCCATGAAGTATTTATACCCCATAAGTATGTACACTCTTCCACACGGGGGAGTGCAGAGGGGGGGTACCCCCTCTGCGGGGTCCGGGGGGGCTATCCCCTCGGCTGGGGGGTCTGGGGGCAAGCGGCCCCCCAGCAGGGGTTCGGGGGTGAAGCCCCTGAAGCAAAAATTGCCTTGTAAAAGTATATTGTAATTTAATTGTAAATATGGACCATTCATTATAAGGTCATAGATCTAACAATAGAGATTATGTTAGGGTTTTTTTGCCATAGAAGGCAACCCTCTTTTATGAGGGAAATGTATTGCGGCTATGGATGATGGTGAATATTGTATTCTGAGAGAGGAGACTGTGAGAGAAAGAAGAGGAAGTTACAACGGGTTTTGCTGTAGGTTGTATCCCTTCATTTGTTGGATAATAATAAAGGAAGGACCTGGCAATTTCTCTGGTGGACGTAGCCCACACTGGGTGAACCACATAAATCTGTGTCTCTCTTATATTGTGTGTCTTTTGTGTTTTGTTTCTGCATTTGTTTTATTTTATTGCTCCGTGGTCCTGTTTTTCTAACAGTGGGGATGGCCCAAATAATAATGTGAACATGGAAGACAATGTTTCTCAAGGAGTGACTAGACCTCATCATGAGTAGGATCCTGAATACCATTGTTACACATTATTTTGGTCACCCTGTGATCAACTGGCGATATATGTATGACTTATTCCTCTGTTCTCTGAAGCTACTGAAGAAATGATACTTTCTCCATGAGAAATTAAATCATCTTTTGTTTCTTAAAAACTCTATCAAAGGAGATCGTCTCACCCTGCTAAGTGCTTGGGGTGCGAAGATGCTTGATCATTGCATGCTACACCAAAATGGACTATGGCATCACCATAGGCTTCTTGTGATTAGGGTGGGACGATGCTCAAACAAGGGAAAAAGGTGAAATTCTAGAAAGGTCTAGAATGGAATCTTCTAGAAGATGAGGTGGCCTCTTATTGGTTTGGATCTTACTCACTTCTATGATTTAGTGGGATCATCCTAATCGCCTCATTCATCCCTCTTTCACCCTATAAAAAGAGGATCTCTCATGGAAAAGGCTAGGCTTGGTTATGCATGAAGAATTATGCTGAAGATTCTACTTGTGATAGCTTTTCTTTAGCTTTCCAAGTCAGGTTGTGAATACTCTTCATCAAAAGAATTGGAGCAAAGGTGTGTGTGTTGAAGAAAAGGGCCATTGGAAGGAACCTTGAAACATAACAACATAGTTTTTATTCTCCACTTTCATCAATATAATGCAATAATACATTTCTTCCCTATAAAGGTGTCTCCATTTTTATTGTATAACTCCATAATCTTATGCATAGGCTTTATTGGAATATATATATTGTTGTTCTCTCTCTTTGTTGGTTTGTGCTTCTTAACAGGTTCAACATCCCACAAATCATAATATGGAGCAAGGATGATACTCACGAGGATCAAATGACATTTAAATGGTATGTCATTTGTCCCTCTTTGAACTAGTTGACATTACAATAAAATCTAAGGAGAAGCTTGTATTCTGCTCTATTTTGTTCTAATTTCTTATTGAAGTTAGGGAGATTAGTTTGTGTCCGCACTTACCGATTTGTCTGATAGAAAAATTGGCGAACATACTGGGGATTGTCCTCTTTTGTGTTTTTCTTCCTTTTTTGCTTTTGGCTTACATGCTTTTGGTTGTTTTTCATTCTCTGAGTCATTGGGTGATCCATGTTGACTCTCTAGTCTTGAAAATTCATTTGGAAATTCTGTCCTCTATTCATTTTTCCTTTGTTTTTAGTCATTGTCGCACCCTTCCTGTGGAAACCAGTGCGACGACGTCGCACTGTGTATTTTTCACTTCCTGCGACAATCCTTGATCATTGCATTGTGTCCTTTTGCTGCCTGCAATGATTCCTGTAGAAAATGTTTGAGTGATAGTCCCAGATCTTAGATATGGTTTTGGGGTGAATTTTTTGGGTTTGATTATAGTCTGATTACAATCTGTTTGAAATTCTTTGAATATTCTTTTGTCCTTATTTTCTTTGTTTCAACTTGTGTGCTTTTGAAAGATTTGATCTCTTCCTTTAGGTGTCTTTCTGTTTTTCTTTATAATTATTTAGTGGAACTTCTTTTTCTTTTATTGAATAGTTCATGTTAAAAGAGAAAAATGATTTGGGTTGCTTTTTTTTTAAAGAGATTTGATATTACTTTTAGCTATCTTTGAAACAAAAAAATTTAATTTCTTGCTTTGCATTAGATTGGGGGCATCTTTGCATTTGAAGTAGAGAAATTGCATGGTTTTTGGCATTTTTGGTGTATAGTCTCTTTGGCTCATTTCTTCAAGATCTTGATATTGATGAGTATAATAAAATTTTGGGACATTGTACATATGGGAATGATAAATGTTTTCTCCTTCTTGTAATATAGCTTTCATCGAAGTGAAATATTTTCTTGCTCATTTCTTTGCATTTTTCAGAGTCGAGAAAAACATCATTTAGTCATGCCATTTTCCTCTTGAGTAAACAACAACCTTAAAATAAAGTGCTTATAAAAATTGATTAGACATTTTTATATTTTCTGGTAGAAAACCTACATTATCTTAGGGTGTAGGGATTTTGAATAGGTGTGAAAGATAACTTTCCAAAGATGTAAACAAACATAGAATCTTGTGCTAGCGAGTGGTAAATCCACTTATTAAATTTTGTCCTGGGAAGCCCTTCTAACACAAGGGTCAATAACGAGGTCTCATTAAGGCCAACATAGTTACTCACCCTTCTTTGTTGTTCCTAGTATAGTGAATGTGCGTATTATTGGGGGTCACTTGAGAAGAAAATCTTGTGCGGACCTTCTCGAGGATATTTTGGGATTAAATACCTTGCCCTTGCACATATATTGGAATATCGACTGCTTTCCTAGGAATCATTTTCGTAATTGGTAACCTTAGTAGCCTATCTCTTTAGGGTCTTTACACAAGGTGACTATGGAGGGGCAAGTCTTCATGGTACATGGAGTTGGCATTGGCCAAACTCACTCAGGATCCTTGGAGGGTATACCCATGATTATGTGTGGGATCTTACACTAGGCTGTAAGTCCATTAAGAAATTCATCAACGTAACTTTTCGACCTGCTCTATCTCAACCCCTTCTTACATTTTTATTGCGACGTCGGATTTCATCACCAACTAGTGCATTCATTGTGAGAAGGTTTTGTTTGTTTGCTTGCTTCCAAGATTTTTGTCATGTGTTGTTTATTTTCCCTAGAATACTCTAGTTTGGATGTGTGTTTAATGGCGTCAATTCCTAGAATGACCAATGAAGAAACCACTGCTCTGGGGGAACCTTTTTTTTTTCCTTCTTGTGGAAACGCTAGTCCTCCTTACATCGCTACTTTGTAGCCTTCCAAGTCTCACAATTGGATTACCGGTATGGTTTTTTTCCACTCAGGTAATCCTAAATGCAGCTGGTGCTTTGGTTGAAAGCACTTCCCCCCAAGAGCATAAACCTCATGTTGATCCTTCTCCTTCTTCACCAGTAAGAGCTTCTTCACCTTCTTCACTTGTGAGGTTTTCTTTCATTTCATCTTCTTCGCCTAGTGAAATCTCTGAGGCTAATCACACAATGGATAATAATAAGAAGAAAATGAATATTAAGAAGAAGAAAAATAAGCAATGGTCCAAACCTCCAACCACTGTTAGACATGCTGGAAAACCGCGAGTTATCGATAATCGTGTTGGGAGTGTTGATGATTCCAAGATCCCCCAAATGACCTGTAAGTCCAAGTACCCTTGCAGGCTTTGTAAGGATAGCCATATTCTTAAGGATTTCCCTAGTCTATCCAAGGTTATATAAGAATGGTCTACACACCCTCACCAGCCCATGTTGTCAACCTATGAACCACATGTTGATGACCTCCCATCAACTAGTCAAGATATCGTTGGGAAGAAGAAAAGTAAAGAAGAGTTCTCGTGTATGTTATGCTGAGGGAGTCATCAAACTCACCTTTTCCCACATATGGATGAATCCTCAAAATTAATGGAAGACATGACTGCTTCCCAGCCTCAAATTTCGACTCCTTACCATCGCCTTACTCTCAACCCACCTATCATTGATGGCATGATTAATCTGGTCCCTTCATTGGTCGGTTAAGTTGATCAGGTAGTAAATATGGTCACGTCCTTAGTTGAACTAGTTGAAAAAGTGGTCGATCTAATCCCATCTTCGGTCAGTACCACTCTCCCATTAGGGAGTGAAACCCAATCGATCAATTTGTTTCCATCCTTCAACCCCATTATCCCCTTGGATCATGCAACTCAAGTAGTCGATTTGATCTTGTCATCGGTCGATCCTACTCTCCCTCTAGAGAGTAGCCCCAATGCTACCCACATTTTTCTCTTTGATACATAATCTACCGTGCTGGGGGGCATTCCTCCTTCTCCCATGGAACCCCCTCCAAGTTATGAGGCCATCCTTTTTTATTGGGGTGCGCTAACTGGACCTGATCTTCCCTCTCACATTCCTTTCAATATTATAGTAAAAGTTTGTGATCAAGACGTTCCTCAGATGCTGATAGACGAAGGTGCATCTGTTAGTATTTTTTCCTCCATTTCTAGGCAAGATATGGGTTGTCCTTAGTTTGCACCAGTTACGCAGAATTTGTTAGATTTTAACAAAATAACTAGTCACCCTTTAGGATTCCTTCCTCATTTTCCCATAACTTTGGGAGGGAAAACTATCGTTATTGACATCATGGTAGTCCACAATCCCTTGGATTTTGATTTACTCCTTGGGAGAGATTATGTTTATGCCATGAAAGATATCATTTCAACTCTTTTTCGTGTGATATCTTTCCATCACGATGGAAGAATTGTGACTATTGATAAACTTTCATTCGTTGGTCTTGATGTGATTACCAACTCAATGACCTCCCTAAACAATTCTTATATGCAGACGGTATTGCCTCCGCCAAAGGTCAATTATGTGGTGTTGTCTCCCATGCCTTCAACTTCTGACAAAGATGAGCCTCTCACTGTAAGATCAATATCTTATGAATTGGATCTGGTAGTTGACATGGTGATCTCTTAGATAGGGATATTGGAGCTTGATCTCCTTATCCCTGTCATGGACTTCGACATGTGTTCCTTCTAGAGTGTTGTTATTCCATCTAGAGAAGATCTCTGGGAAGGAATGAACGAGTTTTGTCCCTTGACATGGTGTCCTTCCAAAGAATTTTCCTCTTGGAAGCCATGATGAAGAAGAGTTTGTTGAGCATGGTTTTCAGATTTCAAGCTCATTAAAAAATGAAACCAGCTGTGAGGATAGTTTTGTGTCTCTGAGGAAACCTCATAAAATGGAATCGAGGTCACGAGGATAGTTTTTTAGTCTCTTTGGAAACCTTGATAAAAAATGAAACATAGGTTACAAGCATAGTTTTTCTCCTATGTCAAGCTCGTTAAAAAATAACAAAACCTATCTCGAGCATAGTTCCTATTACTGTGTCAAGCTCGTTAAAAAATGAAATGTATTCCCCCCTCTTCAACTGAGTCAAGTACTTTGTTCCGTATAGTTTTTGAAGCTTCATTTCATTCGCCTGTTCCATTGGATGAAATGAATATTTGGGGGCAATGCTTACAACCTATAGACTGCATGATGAAGTTAAGCCACTAGATTCTTAAGTTGGGGGATAAGTACCAACCATCCCCGGTTTATGCGTTGGGAATTTGCAAGCATAGTTTTCTCTGTTTCAATCTCGTGTAAAAATGAAACCACCTACCTCAAGCATAGTTTCCTCTAGTTCAAGCTTGTGTAAAAATGAAACCAGGTCCAAGCATAGTTTTGGCTAATTTTAAGCTTGTGTAAAAATAAAATCTATCCCAACCATAGTTTTGTTTTGTTTTAAGCTTGTGTCAAAATGAAAACAATACTGAGCTTAGCCTTTGTTCTTTCTCATGCTCGTAAATCAATGGGAATGTACCCAAGTAAAATTTTATCACTATTTCAGACTCGTAAATGTTATACGAAAAAAGAACCCCCTAGATTTCCCTTTAAACTCTTTTTAGACCCTCTAAACATGAAAATCTTGTCAAGCGATCTTGTTGTCTTTAAATCTCATTAAAGTGAATTAGAAAGCACGTCTGGTGAGAGATATATTATCTCTTTTTCGGTTTCATCAGACTAATTTACAATAAAGGACATTTTGGAGTTTTCTTTAAGTGTTTTTCAGACTCTCTAAACATGAAAAACCCTTGAGTTTTCTTTCTTTGGACTTGTAAAACAAGCATCGAAAAACCCATATGGGACCGAATCACTTCCTCTTAGGTTTCGCTAAAAATACTCCGAGAGGCTCATCTGAAGGATGAACTTACATTACAAGTAGATTTTATCCTCCTCAATCTTGCATAAAAATAAATAGGTACTCGGTAGAAATGGTGGGGGAAAATTGGGAAATAAATGTATATCTGTATCTATGTTAGTGGAAGTAAGTCTCTTTTGAACATGACACCCCTCTTCATCATTGTATCTGGGTTGGGAAATCCATTTGTCTCTCGTTCGACCATCAACAAGTCTTTATGTTGGGTACTCCTTGAATCAATGCTACCAAGACAATTGTCGTGTCGTTCATATGTTCAAGAGAAGTTCAACCTAAATAAGCCTTCTATCAAATCATCCATATGCAGTCCTCAAAATATTACCATGTCAGCCTTCCCTAAGTCAGTTCTGAATCACTTTATACTATTGTCTACTTCAAATCTATTACATATTTCGTGTCATTGATGGGGGATACATTAAGGCCCTCCTGTGATGAGTCTTTTCCTGTCGACTTCAACTGATTATCCAAGAATTAGACTTAAGAATCTTTTAGTACCTTGGAACTTGTATGCCTCAGTTGAATCTTAGAACTGTCACATTTTCATCCTCGTTTCCTTTCACCATTCCTCACATTCTATCACTTCATTTAACCTTTCATTATACCATTTTCATAAATACATTTGGGTTTCACCTTATTATTTTCCAGTTTATTCATTTTAGTATTAAAAGAGAATTTATGATTAAATATTATGAAATTAACATAATTTTCATATATATCTAAAAGTTGTGTGAGATTTGAAATGTGATAGGAATATTTCAAAGGATTATTCAAAAATATTTTCGAATACTTCCTCCACCATTTCAAGATTTGAAGGAGATAATTATTCAAGCTAATTAAAAGGAGGAATATCATGAGAGGATTTGTGAGAGAAAGGTGGGATAAGTATTTTGTAATTATAGAAAATTGGTTGAGAGAAAAGTGGGGAGGATCTGAAGGGATAAGAATTTGTAATTATAGAAAATTGGTTGAGAGAAAAGTGGATTTGGTTGAGATAAAAGTCGATTTGTAATTATGAGCTGCTTATCTTCTTTTCAAAGCACTCATGTATAAATAAGAGGGCTATATCCTCATTTAGGAAGAAGAGAGGAAGGAAAAAGAAGAGCATAGTTAGTCTTTACTCTTGAGATAATGAGTTAGTCATGGATTTCATCATTTTGTAATAGATTTGATGTTTTAGAGTAAATATTTTGATTTCTCCATAATAGATATTTTATTTTGAGTTGTTAATATAGATTTTATGTCAGCTCAGATATGTTTGTCATTTGTCATTTGTTATTTGTCATTGTCATATGTTTTTGTTATAGATGATTTTTCCTTTGTTTAATTTCATGCTTTCTCAATCAGGGTTAATTTATGCAATTTCATGCTTTTGTTTATTTCATGGAATTCAATTTCAGTCGTGTGTTTCTTTTCCAATCATTAGATTAGGTTATCTTACTTTATACCTACATATATTGTTCTTGCACCTCGTAAGATTGCGAACTCCCTGGGTTGATAATTTATGTCGAATTCATTAGCATAAAAATCGCTCGACATTTTGGCATTATTGTCGGGGAGGTGCTAAAGGGATTAGAGCTTATGTAGGTAGGCTTCCTTTAATTACACAACAAGGGGGAGGAGAAACTTTAAGATGAGAGGTAAGAACCTGTGCATCCATTTTAATGGGTTGCTCCAAAGCCTTGTTGTTCCTTTCCGCAAGAATGTTTACTTCTTATGCAAGTTTGTTTTTATGCAAGTGTTCTTTCATTTTGGATTTCATTTATTCAGTTCAGAGTGCTTTCATTATGAATTATTTTATGATTTCATATGATTTTTCTTTTGATTTTGTACTTGTTTATCTATGATTTTGTACTGTTTTGTACTAGTTCGTTTTGTACTGTCGTGTACCAATGTTTCATTTTATTTTTCTAGCGTTTAATTTGGATTCCAGTAAGATGATTTTAGCATGAATATAATCTTAGAATAACTCACTCAGATCCTAGAAAAAGTGAGGATCTCATATTCTCAAGAAGATGAGATCTTGACAAAAATCAAAGACTTAACTTCTCCTCCTGAAGCAAAAGAAGAATTGGCATTCGAAGAATCATGTATATCAAATGACGAACAACTATTCAAATAGGATATCAAGGAGGACAAACAAGAGAATGAAAGTGAGATGAATCGGAATGGAAATAACACATATGAAAGCCTCATTGAACAGTGGTTTTAAGCAAGTATCAAGTTAGTTCGAAGTTTTCCTCTTTACTTTGTTAAATCACATTTTCAACTGTTAATTTTTCATATTTTTGTATATTCTAGATTTCATTTTGAGAAATTAAATGTAAATATCGTTTTACTTCTTTTACATGTATGGTTCCACTGGAAATTTTACTACACGTAAATGATTATACTTTTCATTTAGAATAGAGTAGGTAGATTTTAGTTTTCATTTCCAATAATTTGAAAGTGGGATGCTTTAAATTTATTTTCAGAAATAATGACAATAAAATAAAATAAAAAATAGAAAACAAAACGATGTTTCTTTGTTTTCAATTAGCTTTCTAGTTATAATTTTAGTTTTATTTTAAATTTTAGGAATAAATTAAAAAAAAATAAAAATAAAAATAAAAAAAATAAATAAAATAAAAAAATTGAAATGAAGGATGTCAAGCCCTTAATCTGATGCTCGATCTGGTCCTTGATCTGACACTCAATCAGATCCTTGATCTGACGCTCAATCTAGCCCTTAATTCATCCCTCCATACGAGAGAACATTACATTTGTGGGTCAGCATATCAACGAGTCTTTCCTAGAGAATGTGAAACATGGTTTTCATACTTGTTCGAACCCTCCAGCTATGGGACTCATTACATTTTGATTTGAGCAGTTGTGTTAGGCTTATATTCAAGGGAATGAGTTACTAGAAGATGTTGTTCGTTGCTATTTTTTAATGATTTTCTGTCGTAGGAGGGTGTCGATCCTTTTAGTGTCCGACCTATCCTCAGTGGGATGATAATCAATTTGAGGATCATGTGGCAAAGAAAAATGTAGATCAGGTGATTAGAGAAGTAGGAGGTATTTTTGGATTATAGAAATCATGTAGAGAGTTTATTTTAATGAAGCATTGTGTTAATCCTCCATCTGGTGTATGAATACCTCTGAGATATTTTGTGTTAATGTATGAATGCTTCTCTGTATTAATGTGATTTATGTCAATTTGAGTGGTGTTGAATGACTGATATGTTTATTGTTGAAATAATGTAACTGCGAAGAGCATTCTTATTATTTTGTTATTGGATTAAATCCCCATTGTGGATTAATCATGTTATTATTATTGGATTAAATCCCCATTGAGGATTAATCATGTCATTATTATTGTTATTGGATTAATCCCCATTGAGGATTAATCATGTCAGTAATTGTATAAGGACCAAATCCCCTTTTGTGGATTGGTCATCGGACAATTACAATGTGCAGAATAAGAAGTCGACCCCAACAGTTATAATGAAAGGGCCAGAATTAATAAAAGGTGGGTTTACCCACCGAGAGTGAGAGGTCGACCCTGCCAGATGGTGACTCTTCACACGTGCCAGATTGATATAAATAAGAGGCTAGCGCCTCACTTCTAACACACTTCACTTTCTCATTCTCTTATGAGGCAAGCTGCAATTACAAGTTAGAGAGAGGAGAAGAAGGGTGGTGCATCTCTTGAGGAGGATTTTTCTTGTATTGGTTGAGTTATCTCTTGAACATTGTATAAGCTATTTATGATAAGGAAGTTTTTGTTGGGTTTTCTTCCCCTAGAGGGTTTCCTAGGATAAATGTTGTGTCTCTTGTGGATGTGTATTTCTCAGTGATCTTGTTCTTATTATGCTCTTATCTTATGAAATGAAAAGAACTATAATAATGGCATAAAAATTAACATGGTATCAGATCCAACCTGAAGAAAGCACAATCTGTAAAAGGAAAAACATCATTGTTACCGGACCCCAAAATTAGGGTTTTGAAAAAGTGAGTGTTTTCAGCTCCCTATCATCCTAGAAAGTTGGCCCCTCCCCTAAGGATCAATTTGGCACCTAGAGCGCAACTTTTCAGTGGCTGGATCCTCTAGAAAGTGAAACCCTAGTTTCACAAAGTACCAGAAAACCAGAAAACCAGAGTACCAGAAGTACCAGAAAACCAGAAGCACAAGTCCTGAAATCCACAGAGCAGACTTGAAGGGGTAAAATTTTGAATTTCTCAAATCTGAGGACACCAGGCTACTCGCCTCAGCCAAGCACACCTCCTGGTAAGATCAAAACTTAATTTAAATCACTTTCAATTTTTGGTCATTTTTGTTACCGGAAAGTACAAGATGTCTGCAAGCACAAAGCTTGTTGAGAAATTGGAAGGCATAGACAACTTCCATGCCTGAAAGTATAGGATCAATCTGATCCTCGTAGAGAATGACCTATCAAGATTTATCAAAGAAGAAGTGGAGGAACCTGAAGATGCCGTAGAGAAAGAAAAGCATCAGAAGGACTCAATCAGGGCTCAGAGAATCATTGCATATTCAATCAAAGACCACCTGATCCCGTATGTATCGTCAAATAAGACCCCGAAGGAGATGTTTGATGCACTAATAAAACTATATGAAGGAAATAACATCAATCGAAAGATGAATCTCAGAACTCAGTTGAAGAATACCAAGATGTAGAAAGGAGAAATGATTCAAGAATATTTCTCCCGAATCTTAGAAATAAAAGAACTGTTGAAAGAGATTGGAGACACCATCGACGAAGATGAATTTGTAATGACAGCCCTAAATGGTCTCGCAAGACCTTGGGATTCCTTCATCCAGTCAGTATGTGGCAGAAAGGAGAAACTACAATTTGAAAGCCTATGGGAAGAATGCATCCAAGAAGAAACAAGGGTAGCCAACCGTGAAGCGCTACTAGCAAGGGACGACGATCAAGCCCTAGCTACTCATACAAAAGGATGAAGGAAGAAATGTCATTTCAAAAGGGAATCTCATAGAGAACCACAACCATCAAACAAATTCAACAATCAAGAATCTCATTCAAGAAATTTTCAGAAGAAAGGACAACGCAAGGGACGAGATCTCTCATCTATACAATTCTATCATTGTGATAAGATGGGACACAAGGCGAACAATTATCCAATCAGAAAAGAAGAATACAAGAGGAAGCACAAAAGGAAACATGATCATATTGCCGAAGATGAAGAACCACCTATGAAGATGATTAAGGACCACATCTTGATCTCAGCTCTCTCAGGATCTGTATCACCTGGAGAAGACACATGGCTCATTGATAGTGGTGCATCAAATCATATGACGGGTAAGAAAAATACTCTCTCTTGTATTTCAAAAAAGAAGTTTTCTCAGAAAGTAACTCTTGGAGATGATTATCAATATCCCATCAAGGGAATAGGAGAATCAAACTACAATCTTGATTCAGAAAACTCAATAACAATGAAGTACGTACTCTATGTACTGGGCCTAAAGAAGAACTTACTCTCCATATCAACTTTAGACAAGAAAGGCTATAGATTTGCCTTCATAGATGGAGAAGTTCTTATGTGGGATAAGGGAGAAACCATTAATGAAGCAATCATCATCTAAAATGAAGAAAATGGTTTATACAAGCTAAAGGGTCACCCACAAACTGCTATGACCCATGCCATCGAAAATTCATGTGAACTTTGGCATAGAAGATTGGCTCACATCAACTACAAGGCGCTACCATACATATGCAAAGTTGTCACAGGTTTACCAGAACTCAAGGTTGATCAGGAAGGCATATGAAATGGATGTGCACAAGGGAAGAACATCAAGAACCCCTTTCCAAAGAGGGACAACAAAGCAGAAGGAGCATTGGAACTCATCCATTCAGATGTATGTGGCCCAATGCCATCATCCTCCATTAGCAGGTATGTATACTATGTATCATTTATTGATGATTATTCTCGTAAGACTTGGATATATTTCTTAAAATCTAAAGATGAAGTATTCAGTAAATTCAAGGAATTCAAATCCTTGATAGAGAATCTTTCTGAAAGAAAGATCAAGATAGTCAGGTCAAATAATGGAGGATAATATACCTCAAAGGAGTTCGTAAGCTTCTACAGAGATGTCGGGATCAAGAGGGAACTAACTACTCCCTACAATCCCCAACAAAATGGTGTTGTTGAAAGGAAGAATAGAACGATTATGGAAGCTGTGAAGACCATGATTCATGATCAATATCTTCCTATGTGCTTATGGGCAGAAGCAGCTATGGTAGTTGTTTATGTACAGAACATATTATCCCATAGTGCACTTGGGTTCAATACCCCAAAAGAAATGTTCACCGGAAAGAAGCCAAAGGTAAGCCATCTTAAAATATTTGGCTGTCCAGTGTTTGTTCATATACCGAAAGAGAAAAGGAACAAACTGGAGCCCTCCAGAAAGAAGGGAATATTTGTGGGACACTGTGAAGTATCCAAGGCCTTCAGAATCTACATACCTGGTCACCACCATATTGAGATCAGAAGGGACGTGACCTTTGATGAAGAAGCTGCAATTAAGAAATCGAGAAGATGCCAACTTGAAGAGGTATGTGAAGAGGAACCTGTAAATCCTAGGACGACAGAATCCGTGAGGGAAGTTCCCAGAGCTGTAGAACCTATAAGGGAAGTCATAGCTTCCCCTGATGAGGAAAATATTTAAGATCATGATATAAAAGAAGCTCAAGAACCTCCTCAGATGACCTTCTCCCATAAAAGAAATCCTGCTTAGGCAAGAGAGCTTATTCAAGATGGAGAGAAGTATGGTGTTCCAGAAGGAACCACAAGACAGGTGAAGAAACCAAAGCCATTCTCCAGTTACACGGCTTTGATGTGCAATCTACTTGATGAAGAACCCACATGTTTTGAAGAGGCCATCCAGAAGAAGGAATGGGAAGATGCCATGACAGTGGAATACCAATCCATAATAAAGAATGATGTATGTGAAATTGTCCCCAGACCAAAAAGTAAGGATGTGGTATCATCAAAATGGCTATTCAAGATAAAAAATGTTGTTGATGGAAGTATTGAAAAATATAAAGAAATATTTGTCACTCGTGGATTTTCCCAGAAGGAAGGAATCGACTATGAAGAGACATTCACTCCTGTGGCCAGATACACTTCGATCAGAACCATTATAGCTCTTGCTGCCAAGATGAAATGGAAGCTACACCAGATGGATGTGAAGACAGCTTTTCTGAATGGTGTCATTGAAGAGGAAGTGTATATAGAGCAACCCCAAGGATTTGAGGTTGAAGACAGGAAGTC
>ML808897.1:74712-85046 GCA_009831015.1 Picea engelmannii
TCGATTGAAGAAAGCCTTATACGGATTGAAGCAAGCTCCCAGAGCTTGGTATGGCCGTATAGACAGTTTCTTGACGAGCTTGGGCTTTACCAAGAGTAAAGCAGATTCAAATCTCTACTTCAAGATCATGGAGAATGAACCAGTACTATTACTGTATGTGGATGACTTATTCTTAACTGGAGAAGAAAATCTCATCGTTGAATGTAAACAGAGACTTGCCACTGAATTTGAAATGAAATACCTTGGCCTAATGCATTACTTCCTAGGTCTTGAGGTATGGCAGAGTCCGGAAAGAATCTTCCTTAACCAGGGGAAGTACATGGTCGAAATCCTAAAGAGATTCGACATGCTCGAATGCAAGTCCATGAATACACCCATGGAAGTAAAGTTGAAGCTGTTGGTCGATACTTCGTCAGATTTGATAGATGCCACTCTGTACAGACGGATTATTGGATCGTTGATGTACCTGACGAACACCAGACCAAACATTTTTTTTGTAGTGAACACCTTGAGTTAGTTTCTGGTGGATCCCAGACGTGTTCATTTAGTGGCTGCAAAACATGTGATGAGGTACCTTAAGGGTACAATGGATTATGGTCTCATCTATGATGGAGATCATGAATTCACTCTAATTGGATATACTGATGCAGATTGGGTAGGAAGCATTGATAACAGAAAAGGCACTTTCGGATGTTGTTTCAGTTTGGGATCAACTATGATCTCATGGCAGAGTAGGAAGCAATCCAATATTGCTCTCAGCACAATGGAAGCAGAGTACATTGCCACATGTTCTGCTAGTTACGAAGCTATATGGATTCGAAAGTTGTTGACAGGCCTATTTGATTTGGAGATGAGAGCAACCGCGATTCTATGTGATAAATCAAAGCTGTATTAAAATGACAGAGAATCCTGTGTTCCATGACAGGTCAAAGCACATAGAGATCCGCTGTCATTTCATCCGTGACATGGTACAGAGAGGAGCCTTGAAGCTCCAGTCAATTAGCACGGATGAATAGGTTGCTGATGTGATGATTAAGCCTCTATCTCATGTAAAGTTTGAACACTTTCGAGATAAGCTTGGTATTGTCCGAAAGGACCTTCCCTGAAAGGGCGAGTAGATGTGTTCCTTGCTTCTGACCTCACTGTTAGATGTAAAGCAAGATGATTCATGCTTTTGACCTCGTTGTTAGACGTAAAGAATGACATTGTGTGATCCTTTCTTCTGACCTCATTGTTAGACGTAAAGCAAGATGAGTTATGCTTCTAACCTAGTTGTTATACGTAAATCATAACGACGCTGGTTCCTTGATTCTGACCTAGTTGTTAGACGCAAAGAAAGATGAGTCATGCTTCTGACCTCGTTGTTAGACATAAAGCATGACGTCATGTGTTCCTTGCTTCTGACCTTGTTGTTAGACGTAAAGCAAGATGAGTTATGCGTCTAACCTAGTTGTTAGACGTAAAGCATAACGTCGATGATTCCTCGCTTCTGACCTCGTTGTTAGACGTAAAGCGAGATGTTGATGTTCCTTACTTCTAACCTCATTGTTAGATGTAAAGCAAGATGAGTCATGCTTCTGACCTAGTTGTTAGACGTAAAGCATGATGCTGTGATTCCTCGCTTCTGACCTAGTTGTTAGACGTAAAGCGAGATGATGATATTACTTGCTTCTGACCTAATTGTTAGACGTAAAGCAAGATGTGACTGACACTGAGCTGTGATGTTCAACTAGTGTAGTACTGTGATGTGACAACCTAGTGTTGTGATGAGGTATCATTTTTACTGATACATGTTTGATGCAGATGATGATAGCATTCTTTTGAGAATGATGATGTTGTTGATGAAGAAAAATTCCGATGACTCATAAATGTGCTAGACAATTGTTCAAGATGATATTGAYGATACTGTCCTCRAGATGCCAYCGATGATGCAGACCTCTCTCGCYTGATGCTGATGAAGAATRCCCTTCTTGTTAAGGGGGAGTGTTGAAATAATGTAACTGCGAAGAGCATTCTTATTATTTTGTTATTGGATTAAATCCCCATTGTGGATTAATCATGTTATTATTATTGTATTAAATCCCCATTGAGGATTAATCATGTCATTATTATTATTATTGTTATTGGATTAATCCCTATTGAGGATTAATCATGTTGATAATTGTATAAGGACCAAATCCCCTTTTGTGGATTGGTCATCGAACAATTACAATGTGCAGAATAAGAAGTCAGCCCCAACAGTTATAATGAAAGGGCCATAATTAATAAAAGGTGGGTTTACCCACCCAGAGTGAGAGGTCGGCCCTGCCAGATGGTGACTCTTCACACGTTCCAGATTGATATAAATAAGAGGCTAGCACCTCACTTCTAACACACTTCACTTGCTCATTCTCTTATGAGGCAAGTTGCAATTACAAGTTAGACAGAGGAGAATAAGGGTGGTGCATCTCTTGAGGAGGATTTTTCTGTATTGGTTGAGTTATCTCTTGAACATTGTATAAGCTATTTATGATAAGGAAGTTTTTTCTGGGTTTTCTTCCCCTAGAGGGTTTCCCAGAATAAATGTTGTGTCTCTTGTGGATGTGTATTTCTCAGTGATCTTGTTCTTATTATGCTCTTATCTTATGAAATGAAAAGAACTATAATAATGGCATAAACATTAACATTTATGATATAGGAATGAAAGCAGTTCTTCTTTAGCTATAAGTAATCCCATGAAATATTTGTTATGGTGAATCTTAGAACTAATTTGTTACAGGAATGAGCATATCTGGTATATGGTTTGAGCCTATCGGGTTCGGTGTGTTACTTGTTTTGAAGTCATGGGGTGTCAAGCCCACGATATTATACTATTGGCTCATTCCTTGTTGGGTTGTGGACTGTGTTAGTTTCATTTTTCTCAGCTAAACGTTTTTGATAGCTCGTTGGGTTTCTAATTATCGTTGGTTTTGAGAACATGTCAATCACCTGCAGTAGAAATGAAAATTTTAGTTTTGTTCAAGCATCTGGTTCTTAAAACATTACAGAATACTAAAACCACAAAGTCAATGAGTGTAGAAACTACAAATATGGTAACATAAATAAAAGAACTTACATAGATTTTACATCACCTTGCTTACATGCGTTTTAAAGTTATTTCGTACTCAATGGTGATGTATAACCAAGCAAAGAACAAGAATAAGAATTTTTTTCACTGGAAATACAGTTAATTGATCATAATGATCATTTGGCATGCTAGGTTAACAATTACGCAATGTTTTTTTTTTTTTTTTTGGTAACTAGGGGAATCGGTAACAACGACAGTATCGTACTCACATGACATAGGGTCGAATCCTGTCGGTTGCCTTATAACCCCTAGGGAGGAACGCACAACCCGCAAACATGCCCTCCGGGTAAATTGGGGTGAGAATCGACTTTGAGACCTCTTTTTACATATTTCCTTCCATTTACACGGCACTTACCAATCGGTCTACACCCCTGCGGGACCAATTACATAATGTTAGTATTTGTATTCAATATTCTTTATTTGGAGAGCATGGGTGAACCAATACATGTCACCACCAATGATTTCAATATTAGGGTAACATAGTTTTGTGTTTTTCAATCCCTTTGGTTTTATTCAGGTAAGTGGACTGTGCAAAGCTGCAAACCAGTCAGATAAGTTCTTTTCCATTTTCAGTGACTATTTAGTATTAAGAGTGTTTCTTCTGCAAATTTATATGGTGAAACAAATTTCTAGTCAGACATTAAAGTAAAGCATGAAATTATTTTTGTCAATATCTATATCTGCAAAATAGATAATAGATGTGATTAAAAAAATTTAGTCACATTACGAACTAATTGGGTTCTAATTGGGTTCTACATGTCGGTATTATGTGAGTGGAGAAACCGGGTTATATGTCAGATAGTTGGCTTAGGTTGATGGAAAGTTTGTATAGATTGTTGGTTTTCATTGATGTCAACCATTGGATAGTGATATTGTAAATTGAGTTCAACCCTTAGGGATTGATGTCAAACATTGGAGAAAGTCCGGTAGAGAATTCTGGTAGCACAAAGGTTTGGGTAATGGACCCAAGGTTTTTTCATGTATAATGGTATGAGTTTTAATATTTTTGAAGGTAAGAATACTCTATATGGATAGTACATGTTATTCCATTTTCGGTGGTATGTGAAACTTCACATAACTCCTCATGGATAGAGAGTTATGACCATGAGAAGTTGGAGAATCCAGGTTTGGGTAATGGAACCAAGTTCTTTTAATGGATAATGGTATGCTTTTGTTAGGACCCTCTAATGTACCTTTTTGTTCATACTTTTTTTCTATCATTACATCCTTTTCCCACTCACATTTAAGCTTACATTATCACCTTAACCTATCTTTCCAAAGGTATATAACGTTTCTTCTCTTTACTATATGTTTAATTTGTTTT
The DNA here is from genome assembly GCA_009831015.1 of Picea engelmannii. Classification (NCBI taxonomy): domain Eukaryota; kingdom Viridiplantae; phylum Streptophyta; class Pinopsida; order Pinales; family Pinaceae; genus Picea; species Picea engelmannii. The sequence goes on from ML808897.1 coordinate 79,143, forward strand.
ACATGTAATTTTACATTACTCTCATACTTAGCCATCGATCAGAAACATATAGTTGTTGAAACAGTTTGAACTGCAGATTATTGTTGCTGCTTGAAAACCCATTGCTGAAACAGTGAACAACACGCAAATCTCGTTGCTAAAATAGTATGTGATCTGCAATGCTGGAACAACAATTCACACAACAGTAACAAGAAGGAGTTGTTACACTGGCCGCAACAGCTGCACCTTAAGACAGCACCAACCATCGTTGCTGCTTGAGACCACGTTGCTGAAACAGTCAGAATGCAAATCTCGTTGATGAAACAATCCATGATTTGTGATGCTGAAACAGTATACAACAACAGTAACAAGAAGATAAATAAAGAATTTGTTACACTATCCGCAAAAGCTACACCTCAACCCAACACCATTCCAACTATTGTAATAGCATTTTGCTATGGGATATCAGAATATCCTATTCCAACATAAAATATTAGATCTGACTAAGAATAGGATTCGTATGTGCACATGTAATTTGATGATCAATTGTATTGAGAGGATTCTCCTCTTTAAATAAGGGGAAATCATCATTAGAAGGGGAATCCTTTTTGGTTAAAAAGGAATTACAGAGAATGACGTGTTCACTTTGGATATTGTAACATGATACAATTGACAGATGAATAAAAGATTATTCTAAGCATTTCTTCTTAGTTCCTTTCATTCCTGGGGAATCTTGTGAGAAGGGAGGGCCCACCTTCTTCACAAGATTCACCCATTAGTTCTGTAGTGTGTTAGTATTATTTTTGTTCATGCCTTGATTAAACTCTGTTTTGCTGAAACTCTACTTTACTGAACTCTATTTTGTTGAAACTCTGCTTTACTGATTGTTACACTGTTTTCATACAATTCATGCTTGGGTAACTGTTAATCATTCTAATTGGTAATTCTGCTTGATGAATTTATGAAAGTGTGATAATCAGAGACAGGTGCTGAATATTCCTACTTGGGGAATAGGGTCATGTTCTCTGTTATAAGATAGTTAGCCTTCAGTACATGTCAATCATTTTGATTAGTAATGAGTTCATGAAAGTGTGATAGTCGGAAACAGGTGTTGAATATCCCTGCTTGGGGAATAGGGTCCTCTTCTCTGTTACAGAATAGTTAGTATTCCTTGCAGTATCCTGAAATATTTATTTTCCTAGGTTCTTGTTTTTTTTTAATGTAATCCAGCATTCTTCTGATAATTATTTCCTTAAACCTCGAACTCTACAATAGATAGATTGTTTTTCTGTAATTCAAAGTAGAACTTCATTCTGTTCAAGACAAGGTGTGATTAATGTACTTTTAATACAACTCTAGATTGCTTTTGAGATTGAGAATATACAGTGTGTGATTGCCTTTGAAATAAATAGAATTCCCTGGGTTGACAATTTATGTAACACTTGATTGTTTAGTTAATAAGAAATTACAATGACCAACATTTTGGCGTCGTTGTCGGGGAAGGCAATTATAGATTTCAAAAGCACTTATGTTCTTTCAGATATACAGATTGCATGAGAGGATGCGGAGACCCCAAAGAAACTGACCCTACAGGTGGCAGGGGTAGAGGAAGGGGAGGAAGAAAGACTCTTATTGACGAGATTATATCAAAATCTAAATCTGTTGCTCCTTAGCGACCAAGCTCTCAAAAACCAAAATCTAAACCTTCCTTTCAAGCAAACTTTGAAATGGGGAAAGAGATTTGGAGCACTGAGACAGTTGACAAACCAAAAGAAAACATTGAGGATCGAGCAAGTGTAGCAGGGGAACAAACAGAAGAAACCCTGGATGAGTATAATGAAGAACTACATCATGAACAATAGGTAGGTTTTGAAGGAGAGGTAAATGATGAAAACTCTTTTTCCACCTTAGGATTTTCTATTGGTGATATTCCTAGAGGAGTAGCTCCCATGAAGAATATTCCACTCTTAGCTTTACCTAAATTTCATGGTTTATCTTCAGAAGATCCTGATGAATTCCTTTTCGAGTTTGACATATTATGCAGAAGTTATGATTAGATTTCCAATGCTCAAAAATTGAATCTATTTCCACTAACATCAAAAGGAAATTCATTAAGATGGTTCATGAGTCTTGGAGGTCATGTAATCACAACATGGGATTAGATGAAATAGAAATTCCTGCATAAATACTAAGACTATTGCCGAACAAGAGAAAAAAGAGAGGAACTGTTCAAGATGATACAGAAAGAGGATGAAAATTTGGAGGACTTTGTGGAAAGGCTACAGTATAATCTGCAAGATCCAGTCACCCCGATGTAAGAAAATCTATTCTTAAAACAATATTACTAAAAGGAGTAAGGGATGATTGTTTAGATATGTTGAATATGCTTGGAAAAGGGGACATATCTAAAGAATCATATGATGAAATTGTTAACCTATGTAAAAGATGTTCAAGAGGAGTTGCAAGGAATAGATCAAACAACAGGGATACCACATTTTCAAGAGTTCAAAAATAAGCCAGTGGAGGAGAAACAAGAGCCGAAATAGGTAATTTACTTGAGGGTTTTAAAGCTGAAATGTTAAGCTCTTTTGCTTCACAAATTGATACCTTGCAGATTCAAAAGAAACAAGCTGAAGCAGAAGAAGCTTTGTCCATCTTTTGTTCCAAATGTAGAGATAAGAACCCACAAAGGGAATTCCCATTGGACAAAAAGCCAATCTACACCATTTGTGATAAGGATCGTGAAACTCAACAATGCCCTTCTTTACCAGGAATCAAGGCAGCATTACAACCAACTGATGAAGAAGTTGAAGCTGTCTATCTGTTGACACAGAGAAGGAAATGGAAACCGCAGGGACAAGGTATGAATCCTAATATGCCATTTACATCTTCTAATCGTTAGAATAACTATCCTTCTTTTAATCAAGCAAATTACCCTCCCTATAACCAAATCCAATACCCACCCCTTAATCAAATGAATTACCCACCCATGCAACAAACTAACCCTCCCTTTGTAGATCCAGCAATGTGGACTCCTTGGCCTCCACAACAACAACCTTACCTTAACCAATGGAATCCAAATTGGAGAGGTCAACAACCCCCGTTCCCAAATCAATTACCTCAACTTCAATCACAATTTCTGCAACCACTCTCTTTACCATCAGGTACTCCACTGAGCAATCAAATGATGAGGCCCCAACTACCTGTACAACCTAACTCTAACCCCAATAATAAGGTTTTGCAGTGCATTGATATTCAAAACCAACCTATACTTTCTCTTTTCCCTACGCAATGCAATGATATTCATTTACGATTTGGGAAAATAGTAGAATCTATCATTGATGATGTTACCTCTTCTGATTCCAATAAAGAAGAAATAAAAAAGAACGATGTACCTGAAGAGGTACAATCATCCTCCAACACTGATACTGAAACAAAAAAACCACCATTCCCTGAACGTTTAGCTTTGACTAAAACACCTGAGCCACCTACTTTCAATCTTCTAGGGGAATTACAAAATCTTTATGTCAAAATTCCACTATTACAAGCACTAAGAGACGTACCAATTTATGCCAAAACTATGAGAGACATTTGTGTTAAGAAACCCGGTAGGAAAACTAAATATCCCCTCACAGTTCATGTCATGGGTGATTTGTCTACACTAATGTCGGGTAAAGTTCCCCCATTTAAATATGGTGATCCCGACCATCGTACCGTCTCAGTGCAAATTGGAAAAACAATAATTCCTAGAGTCCTGTTAGACTTAGGCACTGCTATCAATATTATGACTCTTGAAACCTCACAACTATTACAACTGAAGAATGAAATCAGAGATACCCCAACGATTCTAGAATTAGTTGACCATTCTACAATCAAACCAGAAGGAGTCATTGAATACCTAATCATCTCAGTTGAATCCTAGAATTATCCAGCTGGCTTTGTGGTATTACAACCTAAAACAAAGTTGGGGGGCCACCCTCTAATATTGGGCAGGCCTTGGCTAGCCACAACAGATGCTTTTATCAGCTGTAGATCTAGTTCAATGACAATTTCCAATGGATATGAGATTAAACAGCTTACCGTCTACCCTCATGCTACACCCTTGATTAATAATGACAATTTTTTATGCGTGGACTTTGATGATCAAACTACTCAACCTATCTTGACTATCGGAAAAGCCTTAAGCCTTAAATATGCTACTGAGGATGAAGTAATTAATAATTTTATTTGCGAACCTTCCTCCATGACTCCAAAAACTCATAACCAACTAACTGCACTTTTGGAGTCAAATAACCAGGAAAACCTTAACTCTGAAAACCCACCTTGTTATCACTGAAATTTCGTCTGCACATGGCGACAAGAACTCCATATCATCAAAACAGTAGTGAAGTCATTCATGGAAATGAATTAAGTTCACATCATTCCAGAAGGGTCAAAAAACTATACAAAGTAACCAAAAATTGAAGAGCGCTTTACAGCAGTAGAGTGCGCGCGCGTATGCGCGGGACAAAAACGTGTTGCGCGTGCATGCGCGTGCCCGACGCACGACTGTCCACATAAAAAGCCCTGCATCTGCTAATTCGACGCATTAATTGCTTAAGTCGGCCTCCCGATCGCCTGTGGTCCGGCCCCCGAGATGATTTGACCCTCGGATCAGGGTCGGCTCTGCAAATACGGTGAATTTATGGCTTAAGCGAACCCTAAACAGGTATGTGTTTACACCGGAAGTTGGTTACGTGACCGACTGGAAATTGCTATAAATAGCCGTGGAGACCCACTATTTCAGCAGAGAATTCCCAGCAAAGTTACACTGTCCAGATTCAGAGCTCAGTCTTTTTGACAAGCCATCCAGGAGCGGCCTAACTCAGAGTTCTTTCAATGTTCATTTCAGCTCTACTCGTTTTGTAAGGAAAGCAAAATCTTGAGAGCCCCGAAGGACCTTCCGTTGGAGGGATAGGGAACCTTTATCTCTGCCCTCAGCATGTACTCTGGTTTCTCTAATAGATCAAGCCTTGAAACCATTGAGGACTCCCTTGTCTCATGTTTGATATTTCTGTTTGTTTTCGAATTGTTATTTAGTTGTTAGATAGATTGTATGTTGTTTTGTTTTTTGTTTTCTGTTAACCCTTGCTGCTACAGATGTTCTACCTTGGTGAACCCAACAAGGCATGCAGAACGGTCTCCATTTTGCTCACCTGCTGACGGATTGACCGTGAACAGATTGGTGACTCCACTGGGGAGTCCAAAGGTATAAAATCCTCTCTCAATCGGGTTCAATTCGCTTTCCTTTTTGTTTTTTATTAACCTGCAGGCCTCCGCCGACCTACGTGACAGTCGATTCACAGGAGAATCGAGGGAAATTTGTCCGGAATTTCTTTTTTCAGTCACGAGCACAAGCGCACGGGTTTCCCATCACACAGACGTGTGCATGCACTCTGGTCTCTATTATAGCGCGCGCGCATGCGCTGCCGCGCCTCTGTCCATGCTCACAGCCGCGCATTGGACCTAAATTTTTCATTGTAAGGTTGGATGTGGGGAAACTCAGTTTCCTTCTCAAGAATGATGTCATGCATGCTCTAAATACTGCACCACTTAGACCCCTCAACTTATAAAGGGGATAATCTAGCAAACATAGGCACTTAGGTGGATAAAAATCATTTTTCCCTTATTTGCTTTTCTCCACGTGGATGGCTTGCTTTGATTTATATTCTAAGTTGAACATCAATTCTAATCACATCTAAACTCACATTCGGGACTAGAAGTTGTAAGTAACAATCTTGAATATGCTCTTCTCTCGCGCCACCAGGCGACCTTGAGAATCAGAAAGAGATTGCGAAAACGATCTCATCTCCCTTTTAACAAAATTTCAAAAACTTTTAGGAGAGGACAACGGCTCTTTCGAGACCCCTCTTAGTTTCATTTTTC
>ML808898.1:0-16402 GCA_009831015.1 Picea engelmannii
TGTACGCTATCATACAGATTTCTGATGCAACGAGCCTTTGTCTTGGTATCTTCGGAGACCAGCGCCTGCTTGGCAATAGCCCCAGTTGGAATCATCAGAAAACTGAATAGCAGATCGACAAAATCTTTCCTTGCCTCTGCGTACATTATCTTACGACCTTTCTTACTAACCATGAGTGTTATGATCATGGGCTTAGGCTTACTCTCCGACTGGTCAGGAGCTGCCATGGCAAATCCTATGCTGCTTCTATATGTGACGATGTGAAGAGAGCAGTAAGGTTATCAAACTTAAAGAAGAATGGACATAGCCCAAACAATGAGTAAAATTTATAATCCCTGTAACACAGTATTGTGATTCATTAGCCATACTGATTGATTGAGTACAACATGCGTATGAATTCAGCATAGAATTCGATTCGCTGTTGCGAGACAACAAACATTGAAATCGAGTATTCAGAACATTGAATACTCGATTATTGATAACCTTCTGCTGCTTATACGGTTATTCGCTGTTGCGAGACAACAAACATTGAATACTCGATTATTGATAACCTTCTGCTGCAGTAAGGTTTTGACAGCGATTACTCTTCTGCTGCTTATACGGTTATCCTGGTGCGGACTTATGATTCGTACTTGCTAAAACGACGTTCACTACTAGCTCGATTCTCAGTGGCCCAGCGTAAAAGAATAGTAAACTTTGTACTATATTCATTTGATGTGGGGCACAAGCAGACATATTCATTTGAAAGGAACATGGTGTATTTTGTTTGCTTAAATTTTCCATTTTACAATCCACTGTTTGGATTAAATCCAGAGTGCATAGTCAATGCATTAATAATAAGCATAAGCATTATGTTTAGACTTATATGTGGGGGTGGGGAATAATGGACAAAACTATAATAATTTTCTCTGCTATTCCTCTAACCCCAAAAATTGTTTTAGAAAATTTATTTGATCCTAAAACATTATTTGACCCACATTTCTCCTCTTTAGTGATTATATTCACAACTCTTTGGTGTTAACCGTTTAAGGCCCTTGATTTCATTTGTGGTGGGAAACACATTTTAACTACATTCACAATCTTAGTTGGAGTCCAAATATCCCTACTTTTTAACTACATTCACAATCTTAGTTGGAGTCCAAATATCCCTACTTTTTAACTACATTCACAATCTTAGATGGAGTCCAAATATCCCTACATAGTTCATGTGTGGTAGATCTTAGATGGAGTCCAAATATCCCTACATAGTTCATGTGTGGTAGTGTGAGACATCTTCCATGCCCATAAATATCTAGAAGCATTTTTCAAAACCTAAATATCTAGAAGCATCTTTCAAAACCTAAAACCTTTATTTTTGTCCTTAATATTATCATGCCTATAAATGTCTAGAAACATTTTTCAAAACCTCAATATCTAGAAGCCCTAAGGTCTTTAATTTTGTCCCTAATATTATGAAGTCTATGGTGTGTAATGCATCCTACTAGTGCTCATGCATTTTTAGTTGGAGGCCAAAGATACCCTATAATGGCCATATGTGGTGGTTTGAGGCCTTCTTCAAGGAGATCGACAAGGAAAGTTTTAAGAATCCATACTTATGTTAAAGTGTAGAAAACTTGGTGAATCTTAGTGATTCTTAAAATTACAACTATAAAATGTCTAGTGATATTTTTATAATTTAAATATCCAAATTTATGTAGATTTTATACCTTTTCTAGAATTTTTGGGAAATTTATAGAGTAAAATAGTTTTATCATATATAAGTATTTTATACCTTTTCTAGAATTTTTGGGCAATTTATAGTGTAAAATAATTTTATCATATATAAGTTTGACATTATTGTTTTTAGAAAAAATGGAAAGTGGTGAATATTTTTTTGCAAAATTAGCCCATGGGAAAAATTCAGTCCCTAAAATTTTCCCTGAACATCAAACCCATGAAACCTCATTCAAGTTCTAAGTCCCTCAAATTCATTCTTCAACCATTATCATAATCCTATTACATGTTTGGGTTGGACAATATCTTCTAATGACACTTGTATTCTCAATGGGCAACAAAACTTCCACTAAAAATGTAATGTGTTGTAGTAAGAGGCCTTGTCGATGCACCTTGAGCCCAAGGAGAAATATTTAGGTATCTAGGCCCATGATTTCATCCCCTAACCAATGTGAAGGCCCCAAAATTGGTTTGTGGTCGAAAATTCCTATTAATGTTATCTCAGAGGAATAATCCCTATATAAAGTACGTGATGCGCTTAGGGTGAAGCATAAGCAGTATGTTTCCACTTATAATCTATTGTGAAATCGAACTAAGGAAATATATTATTATAGATAATATGAAAAAAAACATTTTATTTTTTAGAACACTTATTTGACCTTGAAGCATTATTTGGCCCACAATACCCTGCTTTCATGATTATACTCACAATTCCTTGGTTGTAAGGGCCTAAAGCACTTGATTTCATCCCCAAACAATGTCAACTCCTCATAGATCCATTTTCTGGGAAATACCTCCTAACTACATTTACAGTCTTAGTTGGAGTCCACATATACCTACATAGTTCATGTGCAACACTTTGAGATATCTTCCATGCCCATAAATCCCTAGAAGCATCTTTGAGAACCCAAGACCCTTAATTGTGTCCTTAATATTATAGTGCTCATGCATTTTTAGTTGGAGGCCAACGATACCCTACAATGGTCATATGTGGTGGTTTAAGGCCTTGTTCAAGGACATCAATAGGAAAAGTTTTAAGGATCCATACTTATGTTAAAGTGTAGAAACCTTGGTGAATCTTAGTGATTCTTAAAATTCCAACTAAAAATTTCTTGTGATATTTTTACAATTTAGATATCCAAATTTATATAGATTTTATATAGTTTCTAGAAATTTTGGGCAATTTGTATAGTAAAATAATTTTATCATATATAATTTGGGCATTATTGTTTTTAGGAAAAAAAGGAAAGTGGTGAATATTTTTTTGTGAAAAACAAACATGGAAAACTAGCCCATGGGAAAAATTCAGTCCCTAAAATTTTCCCTTAACATCGAACCCACAAAGCCTCATTCAAGTCCTAAGTCCCTTGATTTCATCTTTAAACCATTGTCATAATCCTAATACATGTCTGGGGTGAAAAATACCTTCTAATGACACTTGTATTCTCATTGGAAAACCAAAGTTCCACCTCAAAGGTAATGTGTTGTAGTCAGAGGCCTTGTCAATCGACCTTGATCCCAAGGAACATTAGTTAGGTCTTTAGGCCCAAGATTTCATCCCCTAACCAATGTGAAGGCCCCAAAATTGGTTTGTGGTGGAAAATTCCTATTAATGTTATCTTAGAAGAATAATCCCTATATAAAGTAGGTGATTCACTTAGGGTCATGTGTGGTGGTTTGAGGCCTCATCCATGACCCTCAAGATTGAAAATCATTATTCAAGGCCTTGTGCCATTGATTTCATCTGTTGGATGTATGGGATGACATGGGTTCTACTTTAGTTCTCCAACAAAACCCTTATCACCATGAACCCTTCTGGTAAATCAAAAGGCTACACTGCACACAAAGTGCATATCGCAGTCTCACCCGAGATGTTTTATGGGTGACTGCAGGACGTAGGTGTCTGGAGTCATGGAAGGGATTGGGGTTGTTCTTTTTACCCTTATTTGTACTTAACCATGCATTCTATTACAATATTCATCATATCCATTCATTTATTCATCACATTCATTTTGCATATCTATTCTAGTGCACGTTGTAAGTAAAACCATTCATTCATTTATCTAACTATTCAATCATAACTGCAAAAATAGTAAAACATTCAGACACATTGCACACAGAGTTTTACCTTGGTTCACCCCCTTGGGGCTATGTCCACAAAAATATTCTTCTTATTTTCTTATTCATCAAAATGAGTTGTGCACTTTACATCATCATAGAGAGTAGTGAGGTAGACCAAGATCACATCAAGCTCCACAACTTGTGACCTGACCCTTAACTACATCTCCATATTAACTTCATCTGATCTCCATAGCTCTCAAAACATACTTCAACTTCAAAAAGATGCTCTCAAGTACTCAAAAAATCGTACAAAGATCTCACAAATCCTAGATGGGATACATAGATAGATGATTCCTTCTACCTTAGACTTCTTCTATTTATATTACAAAAATCGTTTAAACCCTTACAATATGACTCCAAACCCCTAACCCTAACATGGCTAGGTTTGTCAACATCTATGAAGGATTTCCGCAAATCCTTTCACGCATGCTTCTTTTCCTCAAAATCTGACACGCTCTCCTTCTTGGTCCAATATGTCGCGTTTGTTTCCTTGTTCTCCTAAAACTTCATGCTCCAATAGGCCCCCAACAAAAACATGTGGCTTCTTCCAAACCACTCAACCATAGTTCACCTTCTGTAGCACTACCTCCATTGCATGAAACTTATTTTCTAAGTTTGTCGCTTTCTCCTTGTCTTGTGTGCTCTTTCCTGCTAGTTTCTTCAAAACTTGTGTTGTCATGTTTTCTTTCATCCCTTCTCTACATTCTATATGGATCTATTCCAAACTATCTTTTTTTGTTTGCAATTCCTCTATCATCCTTTTGGCCTCTTGTTGAAATGGCTCCAACTGAGCATGCTTTGCTTGTTTCTCCTCTTGGGCCATCTTTACCTCTACTTGCAAAATTTTCAGCTCCTGTGTGGCCTTCAATATTAGCGATATGTCCATGGTCTTCTAACTCTTCTTCAAGTCCTAAATTGTAACATTCAACTTTTCCTCTCTCTGCTCTAGCTGTTGGATCTTCCCATCCTCTTATAGGTTGGTCCAAATATGTTCAGTTCTATCATATAAATCTGCCACTTATTTTACCTCCTACACTATTCTATATACGTGCACAATAGCCTCTTATTCTCTCTTCTCCCGCACTTCTGGAGGTGTGTTGGGAATTAATTTCTCTGTTAAGTCTGTTATCTCTTGTTTGTATTTTTCCATTGTCTACGCAATCTTATGTATCTTCTCTTATGTTGTAACCTCATGTGCATGTGAGCATCATGGGATGCTATTGTATACTTCTGCAAATGTATTCTCTATGTTATATGCACGTTGCTTCTCCTCCTCCTTCTCTATTGTGATATGATCAAAATTCACTTGCAAAATCGCCTTCACCTCTCGTCCGAGCACTAGGTTGGTGGAATCCTCCCTAGCTCTAGACTAAACCTCCTGCATTACACTTGCTTATAACCCATATAGTGACTTCGTGGGTATGTTCGCCAAAACCAACTCCAAATGTTCCACATCCTTCATTGGTGTCTGCGATATGTTTTCATCTACTACCAAAATCTCTGGTGTGACCTTGAACCTGTTAATGCTCATGACTATTGTCAGTATTAGCTCTCCTTGTTCTTTTTGCGCTAGTGCCTCCAGTATTTTTTATTTATGTTGTGCTTTTGGATGATGCGTTGAGTTTAGTTGCAGCCTATGTATGATGTCATGAACTTTTTCTGTCTTTTCCATAAGCTCCTCTCACCGTTCCTCTACAGCAAGTAGTGCGTTTTCACCTCTATCTTGTACTTTGTCTGCGACGAAATCTACATCATCTTCTATAATAGTAAGTACTAGAGGTTTCTTGTGATACTTAATCTTCTTCCTTATTTCTCCCTCCTCTTTTATAGTCCTCTTCTTTGGTGGGGTTGAGGTCTGCGCCTCGGTTTTCTTCTTATCTTCTTCCTCATCATGTACTCCCTTTAGATAAGAGTTATCTCCCTTCTCACCATCCCCATTTACTTATGTCCTTGACACAATATCTTTCTTCCTTATCTTCTTTCTTGTTGCACCACTTCTTGAAGCTTGACCACGTTATGCTTCCTTCCTTCTATTATTTGATGGACTGCTTGTCTTCTTTGATTTTCCTGCTTCTACTTGATCCTTGGGATTTGTTCCTTTCTTCTGTGTGACTGGGACATTCCAGTGCACAGGACAATCCTTCATGATCCATTCTACTTCCTCTCGTGATGTAAACTATCTCATTTCCATCCACTTCTTCTTTGGATTCATTTTGGCCTAAATCCACAAATGGTTTCGTGAAGCCTTGAAATTAGCAATCCCTTCATTTTCTTGAACTAATTCAACTAGGATCCTCTAAAAATTACTTGTCTTCTTCTACAACTCTTCCAAGAATATAGCAAATACTACGTTGTTCGCCTGTTGATTATTAAAGTCCTTTTGTTTCCATAAAATTGTATATCGCGATGCACAAAATTTCCCACTTATATCCAAAAAGACAGAAAAATTTGAGCTCCTTCCATCCCACCAAGGCTATTAGTATTAACAACCAGCAGTAATGGAATTATGTTCCATTATCCTATGCATTTCTGTAATATATCAAAAACTGGTTCAACAAATATGACACCCAACTGAATACTACACACTTTGTGCACTCCATCGCTATTTCTATAATGCCTCCTAGGGATTCTTTCTTCCTGCACTTCCTCAAAAGTTTGAAAGCCATCAATTTTGTAGAAAACTTTGTTGCAGGTTCATTGACGTCCTTTATTATTATACCCCTAGTTCCCCTGTTTGTTTCGAACCGTGTTTTAACTTCCTTTGCAATTTCTTTATTGACGTAGACCCCTGACCCTTGGGCCAAGATTCGCTCACAGGATCATTTTAATCTCCTTGAGCCAAAGCGGCTCCTTTGGTTCCTCCTCTGGCTAAAACCCCATGAAAAATCCGATCCACGGGTCCTTCTGAAACTCCCCTTATGCGAACAGGCACAAGGTGCGAGCTTCACCTCCACACGACCACAACTGGGCCTTGGCACAAGCGCCTTTTGCAACTCATAACTTGCGAGTTCGTGGGTCGAAGACCCTCGACTCCTCTTTTCCAAACTCACGATACCCGAGATTGCGATATGGGTATAGCTCCTTCTTTGTTAGCACCTCTATCAGCAACCACCAGCTAGGGATAATAGATATCACCTCTCACTACTCGTGACTTCATGAGTTGAAGGCTTGAACCTCCAGGCCCTTCTTTTATGAGACTCCAAGACGCGAAAGTCAGAGGAGATTTGACTCCTTCAGTACTTCTCGTGGCTCGCAACTTCGTGAGTTGGTTTGTTGAGCCTTTGTGCTCCTTTCTTACGAGAACCCGAAGCACGAGAAGTCAACAAGGTGTTGACTCCTTTCCCAGGTGATGTGTGTCCTCCACCTGTCACCTCTTCCATTTTTCCTCAGGCGTTTGTTGTTACGCTACCTGTCAACTATGTGGCCCACCTATTGGACGTTCCACGTGTTTGCATGAGCCTCGGTGCTCGGTACTTCATGACTTCCATAGTTGAAAGGAATTTTTTCCAAACCTCAAACCTCCGATACGAGATGTATCGAGATGCCAGATCTCATGACTCCCCTTCCTCCTCGATCAACAGTTCAGTTCACATCGCGATCTCGTGACTCGGGACTTTGTAAAGAAAAGGCCTCCGCCTCCCAGCTCACGATACCCGAATTCACGAGATAATCATGATCCCTACTACCTGTCCTTCAGAATGGACGGTCCTGATCATTTCATGATTTCGTGGGTCAAGAGTTCTGACTCCTGCCCTTTGTATCTCTCGGTAGCCGAAATGCCGAAATAGGACTTTTGTTCCCCTCTTCTCATACGAGGGTTAAATAGAGTTCTCCTTTCAACAAATCCGAGGGCTATTGGTTGTCTGAGATAGATCTGACAGCCCAGATCTGCTTTATTCCACTGCGCTCTCCTGCACTTCCTGTATGTGAAATTCAATGGTCCAGATCTTGTCCTCGGCCTGATCCGACGACAACTGTGCTCCCCCTTGTGAGCTTTTGTTTCTTCTCGATCCTTGGAATAATTCAACTTATCAAATGCCTCGGCTTTTGTCCTTGTTACGAAGCCTCTACTCACAGCTTCTATCTGCATTTTTGAAGACGCTTTCCCTCCTGAGCTTCCTCAAACTCAAACCCTCCAAAGGGTCTCCTTTCAGCCTCTACGATACTTGCAGGGCTCTGTGCTTGAAATCACTCTCCCTCCTGAGCTTTGTTCTCTTTGAATCCTTGAAGAGGTTCTCAACCTTTGCACTCCTTGCAGGGTCTCTACACACAAAGGTGTTATCTGTCCTGAGCTTCTCTGTGCTCTGATCCTGTGCTTAACAATCCTTCAGACGACTATATTGACAAGCCTTTAGACAATTGTCTCTCAACACTTTACCCAGGTATTTTCCTAGTGTACTCCTTGTACAGGTCCTTATCCTCTTGAGATTTAATTTCTCAGACCTCAATGGTCTCTGCCCCTTTCTCTCCTTAAAGGGATGGAAATTCCCTTTGACAACTTCTTGCTCAAGCACTCCTTGTTGAGCCTGCAGGGTGTTTAGCAACCCTATGAAGGTCCTCCTGTGACACTTCTCCTGTTCTATAACTCAAAGAAGTTCTCTTTGTGCACACAGGAACTTTCTCAATGCCCCATTGGTAGATCTCTATAGAACCCTCAGTGGTTCTATCTCCTTCTCCTGTGCACTATATGCACCTGCTCAATGCCCTCCTAGCAGAGCTCTCACAGAATCCTGCAGTGATTATATCTTCTGTTGTGTCCTCCTATGCACAACCTCACCTCCAAGGTATTCAACAACCTTGAGGTTTCTCCTTGGGCCAATGACTTTAGTTGGTGCACCCTCCTGGCACGTCCTTGCCCAAATTCCACAGAATTCAGGAGTGCATCTATGCACTGGCTTTCAAAACCCGCAGTGTTTTGTCACACCCTATTGGAATGAAGCCTCAAAGAACCCCAAACCTGAAGTCAAAGAACCCACAGATATTAGAACCCATCTGTCCCTGCAAATTCACTTCTACAACATATAAAGAACACACAAAGACATTCATAAACACATAAAGACACACAAAAACTCATGCAGGAAATCTACTCTTTATATTAATATGAAATGCCTCCTTTACAAGGTGTTCTTGAGCTCAGACTTTGAAAAAATCTCGACTCCTTCTCTCCTCTCTATTCCACTACTAACATAAGATCCAAGATATTTTACATGAGGGGACTCTTTGATCTCTTCCCTTCAAGCTACCTACCCTATTCAATTACATTAACTTTACATTGAATGGGATGTCTAGTCCAGATCAGAGCTAGATCCAACCTTACAACCATTTAAGGCTACCTATAAATAAGGCCTGCGCATACACATGGCCTGATGGTTCCACAACCTTACATTCATTTAATACAATTAAATCCAAATTCAAAATTTGAATCAAGACGGTTGTGCCTCTCCTTTCCCATTGAATGCATGTTGAGTTGGCTGGCTGGCTAGCGCATGGCTAGCTGGAGTGATGCTCCTGCATCATACTCCTCTGCTGCAAAAAATTCATGAGCTCCTACTCATGAGATCTCCAGCATGGCTGATGAAATCCTCCTGGATCCCAAATAAATCTTTGGAGTTGTCCATCCGCTCCTCTACTTTGTTGTTGTTGCTGCTGCCCTACTGCTCTTGCAGGTCCCTTGCTATTTATCTTCCCTCTGCTAACTTCTTCTACTGATATGATCATCAGCCTTATGATCTCCTCGATCACCTCGTCCAACTACTCCAATGGTTGGCTCTGTCCTTACAGTCTCCTCGGCTGCACTTCCTCTCTGCAAATGGGTAGATCAACTAGATCTCCCATGCCATCTTTTTCTCCTCCTGTGGCACTGGCTGGCCACTCTGCTGCAGACTCCAATTCTTCAATTTCATCACTGAGTCTCTACTCAACTTCCTCTTCTGACATCTTTGCTTATGCTAGTTCTCCTACTAGTATATTTCTAGCTTCTTCCAGTTGCTCCTTGGGCTGGTATTCTCCTTCACCTGTCTCCAACTTAACCTGTTGTATGTGCATGCCCTGCACTATCACCCTTCTCTCCAGGGATTCAATCTCTTTGCACAGATCAACAAAACTCATGTTGTCTGTCTCTTCTTTGGCTTCTTCTGTTGCAAGCTCCAATGCTGCAGTTGTCTCCTTTTCATCTTCCTGGCTGAAATTTTTGAGCCATTCCTCAGAATGCTCATCTCCTTCTTCTTCTTGGGCAGCCTCTGATATCTGCTCCCCTTCTTCTTTCTCCCTGACAGTCTCTGCTCACTGTCTTTCTACTGTTGCTGCATCTGCAACACAAACTTTTGCTCCACTGGGATTAATGGTAGGAATATCTGAATTCCTCCAATGATCAGAAGATTCCTCTAATCCTCCTTCTCCATCAGCTCTCCATGTTGATATGAACTCACCTCTGAGCTCATCTTCCCTGTCATCTCCTCTGGATGATCTGAACTCACCTCTAAGTTCATGATACTTTCAGATAGTCTCATCTTCTCTCCCTTTCCCACTTGGAAACATGGGATTTCTTCCTTGCCCACCTGGCAGTCTAAATTTTCATCGCTTCCCTCTTGGCAGTTTATGAGATCAACCGCTAACCCCTTCTCATTGTCTTCTTGGCAATATGAATTTTCTTCACTGCTCACCTGGCAGTCTTTGAGATCCTCAACTAATCTCATATTATTTCCCTCCTAGCAATATGAAATTCCCTTGTTGTCCTCCTGACAGTCTATGAGATCCTCCAGTGATCTCACTTCATTGCCCACCTGGCAAATTGGGAATTCCTCTCTGCCCTCCTGGCAGTTCATGAGGTCTTTCAGTGATCTCTCTTCCTCATCATCACTGAGATTTCTCCCAGCCTCTGGCTCACAGATGTGAACCACTTCCTCCTTTGGTTCATTAAGGTCTTCAACATTTGTCAACCATCCTTTCAATATCCTCCATTGTCTTCTGGCCACCAATTCCTTGACTGGCCATTTCACCTTTGTCCTGATGGGCCATTCATACACCCATCATGATCTTGCATCCTACTGCATCTGCAATTCAAGCTTCTCCATTCTCACTCTGATCTCAGTGAGCTCTTTATCCTTCTCAGCCTTGCTTGGCTGCTGATGGTTCTTCCTTCCACCACGTTCATGGCCTTTAGTAGCCATATTCACCTTCTATTTGCCCTGCTGGAAAATTTGTTGCTATCACTCTACAACTGAGAGTGCTTCCAGCCTTTCTTTACAGTCGACCTGACTGCCTTTTGACTGTTGCGCACCTGCGACAATCTCCACAGAGTCTCAGTGCTCTGTCTCCTTCTGCCTGTCTCTGCAAGCTACCTCTGATACCAAACTGATGTGTGCTAGAGTATTCTCTTTCTCTTCTTGCTCCCTCTGCCTGAAATATACAAACAAAGTCAACCTCTGATACCACTTCTGATGTGTATTAGAGTAATCTTTCCCCTCTCGCGTCCTCTGCTTGCAATATACAAATAGAATCAAGCTCTGATACCACTTCTGATGTGTATCAGAGTACTCTTTCTCCTCTCGCGCCCTCTACCTACAATACATAAATAGATTCAAGCTCTAATAGAACTTCGGACGTAGACCCCCGACCCTCGGGCCGAGATCCGCTCAACGGATCGTTCTAATCTCCTTGAGTCAAAGCGGCTCCTTTGGTTCCTCCTCTAGCTGAAACCCCATGACGAATCCGATCCACAAGTCCTTCTGAAAACCCCTTTATGCGAATAGGCACAAGGTGCAAGCTTCACCTCCACACGACCACAACTGAGCCTTGGCACAAGCACCTTTCGCAACTCGCAACTCACGAGTTCATGGATCGAAGACCCTCGACTCCTCTTTTCCAAATTCCCAATACCCAAGATTGCGATACAGGTATAGCTCCTTCTTTGCTAGCACCTCCATTAGCAACCACTAGCTAGGGCTAACAGCTAGCACCTCTCGCTACTCGTGACTTCGCGAGTTGAAGAGTTGAGCCTCCAAGCCCTTCTTTTACAAGAATCTGAGACGCGAAAGTCAAAGGATATTTGACTCCTTCAATACTTCTCGTGGCTCACAACTTCATGAGTTGGTTTGTTGAGCCTTTGTGCTCCTTTGTTATGAGAACCTGAAGCACAAGAAGTCAACAGGGTGTTGACTCCTTTCCTAGGTGACGCGTGTCCTCCAATTATCACCTCTTCTATCTTTCCTCTGGCATTTGTTGTTACACCACCTGT
Organism: Picea engelmannii; assembly: GCA_009831015.1. NCBI lineage: Eukaryota > Viridiplantae > Streptophyta > Pinopsida > Pinales > Pinaceae > Picea > Picea engelmannii. Next base: position 12,071 of record ML808898.1, read on the forward strand.
CAATTATGTGGCCCACCTATCAGATGTTCCACGTGTTCACGCAAGACTCGGTGCTCGGTACTTCGCTACTTCCACAGTCAAAAGGAAGTTCCTCCAAACCCCGAACCTTTGATACACGATGTATCGAGATGCCATATCTCATGGCTCTCCTTCCTCCTCGATCAACGGTTCAGATCACATCACAAACTCATGACTCGAGACTTTGTAGAGAAAAGGCCTCTGCCTCCCAGCTCACGATACCTGAATTCATGAGATAATCCTGATCCCTACTACCTATCCTTCAGAATGGACGATCCTGATCATTTCAGGATTTCGTGGGTCAAGAGTTTTGACTCTTGCCCTTTGTATCTCTCGATAGATGAAATGCCGAAATAGGCCTATCATTCCCCTCTTCTCATACGAGGGTTAAACTGAGTGCTCCTTTCAATAGATCTAAGGGCTATCGGCTATCTGAGCTAGATCTAATGGCCCATATCTTCTTTCTTCCACTGCGCTCTCCTGTGCTGCCTAGACGTGAACTTCAATGGTCCAGATCTTGTCCTCGGCCTAATCCGACGGAAGCTATGCTCCCCCTTGTGAGATTCTGTTTCTTCCCAATCCTTGGAAGAATTCAACTTATCAAAGGCCTCGGCTTTTGTCCCTACTACAAAGCCTCTACTCACAGCTTCTGTCTACATTTTTGAAGAAGCTTTCCCTCTTGAGCTTCCTCGAACTCAAACACTCCAAAGGGTCTCCTTTAAGCCTCTACGATACTTGCAAGGTTGTGTGCATGAAATCACTCTCCCTCCTTATCTTTGTTCTCTTTGAATCCTCAAAGAGGTTCTCGACCTCTACACTCCTTGCAAGGTCTCTGCAAACAAAGTTGCTATATGTCCTAAGCTTCTCTATGCTCTGCTCCTGCGCTTGACAAACCTTCAGATGACTGTCTTGACAAGCCTTCAGACGACTGTCTCTCAACACTTTACCCAGGTGTTGGCCTAGTGTACTCCTTGTACAGGTCCTTATCCTCTTGAGCTTCAATTGCTCAGACCTCAATGGTCTTTGCCCCTTTCTCTCCTTGAAGGGATGGAAATGCCCTTTGGCAACTTCCTGCTCAAGCACTCCTTGTTGAGCCTGCAGGGTGTTCAGAAACCCTGTGAAGGTCCTCCTGTGACACTTCTCTTGTTCCAGAACTCAAAGAAGTTCTCTTTATGCACACAGGCACTTGCTCAATTCCCCCCTGGTAGAGCTCTATAGAGCCCTCAGTGGTTCTATCTCCTTCTCCTGTGCACTATATGCACCTGCTCAATGCCCTCCTCGCAGAGCTCTCACAGAATCCTGCAGTGATTCTATCTTCTGTTGCATTCTTCTGTGCACAGCCTCACCTCTAAGGTATTCAACAACCTTGAGGTTTCTCCTTGGGCCAATGAATTCATCTGGTGCACCCTCTTGGCACGTCCTTGCCCAAATTCCGTAGAATTCAGGAGTGCATCTATGCACTGGCTTTCAGAACCCGCAACGTTCTGTCACACCTTCTTGGGATGAAGCCTCAAAGAACCCCCAACCTAAAGTCAAAGAACCCGCAGATAGCAAAACCCATCTGTCCTTGCAAATGCACTTCTATAGCATATAAAGAACACACAAAGACATCCATAAACACATAAAGACACACAGAAACTCATGCAGGAAATCTGCTCTTTATATTAATATGAAATGCATCCTTTACAAGGTGTTCTTGAGCTCAGACTTTGACAGAATCTTGGCTCCTTCACTCCTCTATATTCCACTACTAACATAAGATCCAAGATCTTTTACATGAGGGGGCTCTTTGAGCTCTTCCCTCCAAGCTACCTACCCTATTCAATTACATTAACTTTACATTGAGTGGGTTGTCTAGTCCAGATCGGAGCTAGATCCATCCTTACAACCATTTAAAGCTACCTATAACTAAGGCCTGCGCATACACATGGCCTGATGGTTCCACGACCTTACCTTCATTTAATACAATTAAATTCAAATTCAAAATTTGAATCAAGAGGGTTGTGCCTCTCCTTTCCCATTGAATGCACGCTGAGTTGGCTGGCTAGCTGGCGCATGACTGGCTGGAGCGATGCTCCTGCATCATTTATCCCTGGATTTTTGTCCAAATAGTCTTATGGATTTACACCTGTTGAATTTTTACTTATACAACTAGAAGTTATAGTTGTTCTTTATTATTATAATCATCTAGCACATTATCTGCATAAATAAGATCACTGAAAGAGAGGAAATCATAGAAATAATAGAGACACACAGATTATCATGTGAAACCCTCATGGGTGAGAAATCCCAACAAAATATTCCTCAATATAGATAGACCAAAGAGAAAACATAAGATCCTCCTCTACTCCTTCACTAGGAAGAGTAGCATACCACTTAACCAAGAGATACCGGGACATAGACCAAGATCCCTCCTTGACGTCACCCCCAGTTGTAGTAGAAGTTCCTCCAAGTGTTGCACACTTCTTCATAGTTGCACAGCTAGTGTGGTGAGTGTGTCCAAATGAGGCATTGACCTCTCTTATAAATAGTGCTTTGGCCAACCTATAATTAGGTCTAGGTCAACCTGTCACTTTACCCTCTTAATTTACAATTAATATTCAAGGCACAATAGGGCCTAATTAAATATAATATAATAATATGATTCAATTTTCTCTCAGGTAGAATATTCTTCAAAGTTACAATATTGCAACACTCCCCCTTAAGAAGAAGGCTATTATACTGGCAACATTAATGACAATTGACTAGACTCAATACATCATCAAGAGGAGGGGACATCATCATCAACATCGGGAACATTGTTGTTCATATCTATAGGTCATCAGAAGTTTTTCTCATCATCAAAATTAGTAGAAACTGAACATCCTCCTCATCTGCAGCATGGATATGGAGTAGCATCATCATCAACATCAACATGAAGCTGGAACATCAACATCAATAGCACGATGTTGGAACATCAACATCAACAGCACAAAGTTGGAACAACAACATCATCAACAACATAAATTTGAAACATCAACATCAACAACACGAAGTTGGAACAACAACATCATCAACAACATGAAGCTAGCATAACATCATCAACAACATGAAGTTGGAACATCAACATCGATATATGTCAACAAAATGAGGCAGGTTCATCCACAACAACATCTGTGGTACTTTGATAGGTCGTCCTTACCAAAATTTCAAGATCTTCCCAAGAATCATAAAATTCCCTAGGATATAAAATCCTAACAAGCTACCACGTGGTACTTTGATAGACCATCCTTACCAGACCTTCAGGATTTTCGTAGGAATCATAAGATTCTCTAGGATATAAAATCTTAACTGAGCTACCATTATTGACCACAACTAGCATATACATGCATAGTAACTTTGGTAGACCATCCTTACAGGACCTTCAAGATCTTCCTAGGAATCATAATATTACCTAGAATATAAAATCCTGACAAGCTACCATGTGGTACTTTGATAGACCATCCTTATCGGACCTTTGGGATCTTCCTAGGAATCATAATATTCTCTAGGATATAAAATCCTAACTGAGCTACCACTACTAACCACAACTAGCATATACATGCATAGTTGCTCTGACAGACCGTCATTATCGTACCTTCAGGATCTTCCCAGGGATGATCATTCCCCTAGGATATAAAATCCTAACTGAGCTACCTGTTGCTGGTTAGGATACCATGGTATCATCAACATCACTCACCCTTTCGAGGGAGATACTTTTGGAATACACCAAGCTTGTCTCAAAAGTACTCAAACTTCACACAATACAGAGGCTTAGTCAACACATCTGCAACCTTCTCATATGTTCCAACATATTGGAGTTTTACAACTCCCTTGTATACCATGTCATGAGTGTAGTGATATTGGATCTCTATGTGCTTCTTCTTATCATGGAGTAATAGGTTCTTTGTCATATTTATGCAAATCTGGTTATCACATAGAATCATGGTAGATTCCATCTCCAGATCGAACAAACCTGTCAACAACTTTCGAAGCCGTATGGATTCAAAACTAGTGGAACATGCTACAATGTACTCTGCTTATGTTGTGTTAAGAGAAATGATTAATTTCTTCCTTCTTTGTCATGAATCCATGGTTGACCCCAAACTAATACAACATCCTAAAGTGATCTTTCTTTTTGAATCACTTCCATCTGTTAAGTTCCTAACCCGCACATAGGTAGATCAATGTATTCGGATGTAATAAAGGTCAATATTAATAAGGCCTTTCAATAAAATAGAATAAGGTGGATGTAAGAAGACCTAATAGAAGCTTCCGCTTCTAGAAGGATCTTCC